>UESW01003903.1:620686-654864 GCA_900491605.1 Calamus simplicifolius | reverse complement strand
TCTTCATCAATGTGTTGACGTTGTTGTAGTTCATGAGTCATCAAAGATCCGACCAATTCTTCAAGTGATAGATTGTTGAGGTCTTTAGCTTCTTGTATAGCTGTGACTTTTGCTTCCCATGATCTAGGCAAAGATCTCAAAAATTTTTCTCACAAGATCACTGTTAGCATAAGACTTCCCAAACTTTTTAAACCATTAATAATGTCGGTAAATCTAGTGAACATATCAGTGATATTTCAGATGAATCCATTTTAAATAGTTCATACTTATGAACAAGCATATTAATTTTGGATTCCTTGACTTGGTTAGTACCCTCATGGGTAACTTCAAGTCTATCCAAATCTCTTAGCAGACATGCATGTAGATATACGATTAAACTCATTTGCATCAAGAGAACAATAAAGAACATTCATTGCTTTTGCATTTAATTGAGCTAATTTCTTATCTTAGCTCATCCCATTCAGATTCAGGCTTTGCAATATCAATATTATCAATCTTAACAGTGGTGTGTGAGGTCCATTAATTATGATTCCCCATAAATCATAATCAAGTGCTTGAATGAATATTTCATTCGTGCTTTCCAATAAGTGTAATTTGTTCCATTGAACAAAGGTGGTCTATTAGTTGACTGTCCTTCGGTCAACATAGATCCCATTTGGATTACTACTGATCTTTAGCTCCAAGCTTATCAAAGCTATGAATCAAGAGCACGCTGCTCTGATACCACTTGTTGCCCAGATAGTAGCCCAAGAGGGGGTGAATTGGGTATTTTAAAAATTAATTCAATGGATGATATTGACTAACGCAGATATGTGCTTAATCAAAAGTTAATTTGCAGCGGTGTAGTGGAGTGCACAGAATAGAAAATACACAGATCAATCAAACACAAACACACAGGGTTTATAGTGGTTCGGTGCCAAACTCGGCTCCTACATCCACTCCCCAAAAACCTTGGGAATTTCACTAATCGTATCACAACGATTACAACCCCTAGCCTTCCCCGGCTAGTCCTCTTGTTTTCACGGCACAAGGCAGCCAAATCCCCTAGCCTTCCCGGCTAGTCCTCTTGTTTTACTGGCACAAGGAAGCCAATCCCCTAGCCTTCCCGGCTAGTCCTCTTGTTTTACTGGCACAAGGAAGCCAATCAAGAAACTAGGGTTATCTCTAACCCTAATACAAGTTTTATCAAAGAATAACAGATAGCTCCAAATATGAGCAATATTCAAATAAAACTTTATAATTTTTAGAAGCAATAACCAGCAGCAAATGTAGAATGTCGACGCAGCTGAGATTTGAATCTTGCTTCAAAGGCTTGGACGATTTTTGAGCAAGTGTTGAAGGATGAAACTTCGCAGCACAAAGACTTGCTTCTCAAGATCCGAAAGTTGTAAGCAATAAGCACTCTCTTTTGATTTCTTTCTTTTCTCTCTTTTGTATTCTTGATGTGTCAAAATATGTAAGAAATTCGTCAAGGTTTTCTTCTGAACATCTCTATTTAAACCAATCAAAAAACTATCCGTTAGATTCATTGGTAAATAGAAGAAAAGAAAAACGGGAAGAAATAAAACCGTTTGAAATATTTTCCCAAATGATGAAAGCATTAAACCCATTGCTAGTGAGGGATTCCTGTCCATAATCAAAAAAAAACGGTCAGCATTCATCAAAATAGAAATGAGAGAGAGAAAGAGCATTAAATGAGAGAGAGAGAGTAAGCATTGGCTGAAATAAATTTTCAGCAACTCCCAAAGAGAAACGTGCGGCCAACAATGGAAAAAGGGAGAAACCAGTAAGCTAGCTTTTCTCCCAAGCTAGCTAGCTTGTTTTCAAAAACCCACGGCTGAATTGATCAGCCCTCAAACCATCAATGCAAGGGAGGAGAATAAAGATAGCTAACTATATGGTTAGCTCTTTTTCAACATCCCACGGCTAGCAACAAAAAGCAAGAAAACAAGTTAGCTAAGTGCCATGGTTTCATGCTATAAAGGAAAAGTAGTTAGCTATGGAGCTAACTAAGGCACAAGCTAGTTAGCTCTTGAGCTAACTAGCCATACAAGAAACAATCCAACGGTTTCATGAGCAGAAACAGATTTAAAAACAGTTAGCTTATGAGTTGGCTATGAAAAGGTGTATGAGGCCATGTAAAAGATAGTTAGCTATATAGCTAACTCAATCCAAACAATTCATGCGGCTAGGATGAAAGGATTTAAAAATAGTTAGCTTATAAGTTAGCTATAAAAAGGCAAACCTATTCATGACAAAATAGCTAACTCCCAAGCCATGAAAACAATAAAGATAGTTAGCTTATAAGCTAACTCCCAAAGGGAATCATGAAAAGATGGTTAGCTTGTAAGCTAGCTTTCTCAATAAAAGCTACGGGAGATGGTTTCATGAAAAGGGAATTTTGTCATCCAGCTAACTCATAAGTTAGCTATCCATAAAGGTGTGAAGCCATGATAAAAAGATAGTTAGCTTGTGAGCTAACTCTATTTTGAATTCATGCGGCTGATTTGAGAAAGGGAGGAAAGAAGTTAACTATCCAGCTAGCTATTTTAAAAGGGTATTCTATCATGCAAAAAGCTAGTTAGCTTGTTAGTTAGCTAGATGTAAGTTAACTCAATTCATGACACAGGTAGCTAACTAGATAGCTAACTCCAAGGAAGCTTTTCATGAAACGTAGCAAGGAGAAATGCTAGAACAAGTTAGCTACCTAGCTAACTCATTTTATCATGCTCACTGCCAAGAAAAAATGCCCAAAACAAGTTAGCTACCTAGCTAACTGGATGAAAGGATAGCTAACACATAGCTAGCTATACCAAGGAGTTTTCATGCTACGTAAGATGGAATGGATGAAACAAGTTAGCTTGCAAGCTACCTCCTTCACAAAGCATTCGGCCAAGTGAAAAATCAGCAATAGATAGCTAGCTTGCAAAGGAAAACAGCTAACTGATGGAAGGAACAAGCTAGCTTCTAAGACAACTCTATTTATGCATGGTTCGGCTAGGCACATTGTGAGTGGGAAATAAATTAGCTAGCAAGTGGGGAAGGCTAGCTAAGAGGAGAAATAAGGTAACTCACATATTCATGCATAATTCTAAGCAATTAAAGAGTCAATTAAATGTTTTGTAATCATCAAAATCAATTCAAGGGTCAACAATCTCAACATCATCATCGCTGCTGCTCTCTTCTTCTTTTGCAGCTTTGAGGGCAATCACTTTCTTCTTCTTTGTGTCCTCCTCTATGTGCTGCTTCATTGTCAACTCATGGGTCATAAGTGATCCTAGAAGCTCCTCTAAGGGCAGAGTGTTGAGGTCCTTTGCTTCTTGGATTGCTGTCATTTTGGCTTCCCATGATCTTGGTAGTGACCTAAGAATTTTTTGAACAAGTTCTGAGTTAGTATATGTCTTACCAAGACTTTTTAAACCATTTACAATATCTGTAAATCTAGTATACATGCATGCAATGGTTTCAGATTGTTCCATGCTAAACAACTCATATTTATGAACAAGAATATTAATTTTAGATTCTTGTACTTGGTTGGTACCCTCATGGGTAACCTCTAATCTATCCCAAATCTCCTTTGCGGAATTACAAGTGGAGATTCTATTAAATTCATTAGCGTCTAAAGAGAAATATAAGACATTCATGGCCTTAGCATTAAGCTGTGCCATCTTCCTATCATTATCATTCCAATCCCTTTCGGGCTTAGGAATAATAGTACATGTGTGGGTGTACTAGGTCCATTAATTATAACACCCCATAGTTCATAGTCAGAAGCTTGAATGAATATCCTCATTCTAGCTTTCCAATATGAATAATTTGAACCATTAAACAGTGGAGGTCTATTCGTAGAATGACCTTCAGCAAATGATCCAACTTGAGCTGCCATTTGGATCTTTAGCTCTTGATCGTGTGATCAAAATCTAATGAGCACTAGCTCTGATACCAATTGTTGGCCTAGATGACAACCCAAGAGGGGGGGGGGGGGGGGGTAAATTGGGTTCTTTAAAAAATTTAAACCTTTTAAAATATTTGTTTGCTTAGTGTGAGTGAAAGTAAATGCAGATGCAAAAACAAAATGCAATCAATAAGATAGAGATAGAGATAGAGATAAAGGAGACACGACAAACACAAAGATTTTATAGTGGTTCGGTGTATCCAACACCTACGTCCACTCCCAAGATTCACTTGGGTCCACACTATAATCTTCCTTGATTACAGCCGAGTTGTTTTACAAGCTCACAACTCAAACTTGTTGTTTTCCCAGGATCACAACGAACCCAGCCGGTTTTCCGGGCTCACCAGCACAAAAACCCTAACACAAGCTATACCAAGCTTGTACCGAGGTGAGACTACCTCCACTAGTTCAATCCCCCAGATTGAACTAGACACAAACAAAAGAAATATTATTTTTCAAGTACACAACTCCTCAATGAGCAAATAATCAAATAAATGAACAAAGTTTAGAAAAGCCTGATTTGTAGTTGGTTGGCTTTTGAGCTTTTCTTCTTTTCTCCTTTTCTTCTTCTCCTTGCTGGATTGAATCAAGCCTCAGCTCCGATTCTTCATAGTTGAAGCAGTTGAGAAGGGTTGAAAAGCAAGAAACTGATCCTCTTTCTCCAATTTGGGAAATCCATCAAAATTTGATTTGTATGCCTTGGATTCCTCTTGAGCTTTTTGGAGTGGAGTGGATTTGAGCTAGAAGGTTTTTCTCTTGAGATTCAGGCTCTCTCTTTTTCGGATTTTTGAATTTGGATTTCTCTATTTCCATTTTTCCTCTTTGTTTTTCCGTTTTCTCTCTGTTCTTCTTTTTGAATGATAGTCTTCCCTTTTTATAGATTTATTTCAAACCATTTTTGGAAGAAAACTATCCGTTGGAGTGTACCTTGTAACAAAATATATCCGTTAGAAATAAAGTAAAATAGAAATATTACCGTTAGAGCTGATCTGGCAATTTGATTTTTCGTTCCAGGTGGGTTGGAGTCGACTCTAACTTTTCTGGAGTTGGCTCTAACTCGAAACACTTTAATCCATTATTTCTGGAGTCGTCTCTGACTTTTCTGGGGTCGACTCTCACAGACCCGGAGTCGACTCTAAGTCGGGGCCAGAAAAATCAACGTTCTATCTTTTCTGTTGGAGTCGGCTCTCACAGTCTCGGAGTCGACTCTAACCTTCGTGCCAGATACTGGAGTCGGCTCTGTGATTCTCGGAGTCGACTCTAATGTCTACAATCTTACCTAGACATTAGATTCGATCCAGAACATGATTTAACTCCTGATTTTGATCATTCAATCGACTTATAATCTGAAAACTTAATCAAAATCATTAGAGCCTCCAATTGTTATACTCAAATAGTTTTGTTAATCATCAAAATCATCAATTGGGTCAACACGAACGACGATGAGGTAAGTACTAAAATCTTTTATAATGATTTTACATTTGATGAATTATATGAAGCTTTCAATGAATTAATAAGTGATTTTAAGGTTCTAAAAAAGAAGAACAAATCTTTGAAATTTAACAATTTAAATCTTGCCAAAGAGAAGGATAAATTAGTCCATGAAGTTGAAAATTGAAATCAGAAAATGAAGCTTTGATTGAAGAAAAAGGATCAATTTCCAAAGAAAATGATAGATTAAAGAAGGAAGTTGAAAAATATAAAATATTGTTGACAAATTTACATATAGTTCTGAAAAACTTAATTTATTATTAAGTAATCAAAGAGCTATATTTGATAAGGCTGGATTAGGTTATAGACCTAACATAAAACAAAAATATGTCAAAAACTTCTTTAGAAAAGAACAAGATAAAGATAAAGTTTTATGTCATTGTTGTAACAAGAAAGGCCACAAATCCTATGAATGTAATGCAAGTAAAAGCAACAACAAATTAATTGCTAAAGGAAAGAAAATATGGGTTCCAAAAGGAACTATTTTTATTGCTACAAACCATGAAGGATCCAAGAAGGCTTGGGTACTTAAATATAGGATTTGATCATTTTTGCAGGAGTGTCTTACGGCCAAAAGATCAAAGCAAAAGTGGTATCTCGATAGTGGCTGCTCAAGACATATAACGGGTGACAAGGATCAATTCATCACCCTTGAAAGCAAAAGAGGAGGAGTTGTTACGTTTGGTGACAATGGTAAAGGCCAGATCATGGGGTTTGGTAAAATTCAAATAACTCCCTCCACATTTATTGAAAATGTCCTATATGTTAATGGTTTGAAGCATAATCTAATTAGTATTAGTCAATTGTGTGATAAAGGTTTCAAAGTATCATTTGAAGCTTCTATTTGCACTGTTTCTAATCCCATTGATAATAGCATTATATTTACTGAAAATAGAAATGGCAATGTATACTTGATTGATTTAGACAATTTGTCTACTGGTAATCATTGCTTAGTTGCTAATAATGCTAATATAAATGAGATTGGATGGTTGTGGCATCGTAGATTAGGTCATGCAAGCACACACCTAATTTCAAAATTAATTAGAATGGATTTAGTAAAAGGTCTTCCACAACTAGATTTTGAAAATAACAAAATTTGTGATGCATGTCAATTCGGAAAGCAAACTAGAAACTCTTTCAAAACTAAAAACATTGTTTCCACTTCTAGGCCACTTGAACTACTTCACATGGATCTCTTCGGACCTACTAGAACCATTAGTTTAGGAGGAAAGAAATATGGTCTTGTGATTGTAGATGATTATTCTAGATACACTTGGGTATTATTTTTAGCTCATAAAGATGAGACCTTTCCATTATTTTTGAAATTCTTCAAGAAGGTCACAAATGAGAAAACAACACTATAGTGTCTCTTAGAAGTGATCATGGCACTGAATTTGAAAATTATTTATTTGAAAACTTTTGCATTGAAAATGACATCCATCATAATTTTTCAGCACCTAGAACACCACAACAAAATGGAGTTGTAGAAAGAAAAAATAGGACTTTAGAAGACATGACCCGTACCATACTATGTGAAAGCAACTTACCAAAGTACTTTTGGGCGGAAGCTATAAACATGGCATGTTACATTCTTAATAGAGCTTTAATTAGGCCAATCCTTAAGAAAACTCCTTATGAACTATGGAACAATAAAAAACCAAACATAAGTTATTTTCATGCATTTGGTTGTAAATGTTTCATTCATAATAATGGTAAAGATAATCTAGGAAAATTTGATGCAAAATCAGATGAAGGAATATTCTTAGGATATTCAACATCTAGTAAAGCCTATAGAATGTTTAACAAAAGAAACTTAATTGTAGAAGAATCTATTCATATAGTTTTTGATGAATCTTTAGCATCGAATTCTGGAAAGATTGATGATAAAGAAGATACAAACATATTAGAAAGGGACATTGAAAAATTAAATATAGATGTATCTTCAGATCATGATCAAGGAGCTAAAGATAATGATTCTCCTAGTGTTGATGTTGTTGATGCAAATCATAATGATGTAGATCTTCCTAGAGATTGGAGATATGCCTATGGTCATCCAAAAGAATTAATTATAGGTGATCCATCTCAAGGAGTAAGAACTAGATCATCAATGAGAAACATCAATAATCATCTTGCATTTGTATCTCAAATTGAACCTAAAACTATTGAAGAGGCTAAAAAAGATAATAATTGGATGTTAGCTATGCAAGAAGAATTAAATCAATTTATTAGGAATAATGTCTGGACCCTTGTAGATAGACCTAAAGATCATTCTGTTATAGGATCAAAATGGGTATTTAGAAATAAATTGGATAAAAATGGCATAGTAATTAGAAACAAAGCTAGATTAGTCGCAAAAGGATATAATCAAGAAGAAGGAATTGATTTTGATGAAACTTTTGCACCGGTAGCTAGATTAGAAGCAATTAGATTACTACTCGCATTTGCATGTTATATGCATATCAATTTATTTCAAATGGATGTTAAAAGTGCATTTTTAAATGGATTTATAAATGAGGAAGTTTTTGTTGAACAACCTCCTGTTTTAAAGATCATGAATTTCTAAATCATGTTTTTAAATTGCACAAAGCACTATATGGTTTAAAACAAGCACCTAGAGCTTGGTATGAAAGATTAAGTAAATTTCTGATTGAAAATGATTTTACAAGAGAAAATGTTGATAAAACACTATTTTTGAAAAGAAAAGACAAGGATTTATTAGTAGTACAAATATATGTTGATGATATTATATTCGGTGCTACTAACAATCTTTTGTGTCAAGAATTTGCCAAGTTAATGCAGGGTGAGTTCGAAATGAGCATGATGGGAGAACTCAATTTCTTCCTAGGACTTCAAATCAAGCAAAGCAAAGAGGAGATTTTCATCAATCAAGCAAAATACACAAAAGAACTTCTCAAGAAGTTTGGAATGGAGTCAATTAAACCCCTTGGAACACCTATGAGTCCTTCATGCAAATTAGACAAAGATGAAGATGGTAAGAAAGTAGATCAAAAATATCATAGAGGTATGATTGGATCTCTTCTTTACCTAACAGCTAGTAGACCAGATATAATGTTTGCTGTTTGTTTATGTGCTAGATTTCAATCTGAACCTAAAGAATCTCATTTAATTGCTGTAAAAAGAATCTTGAGATATCTAAATAGAACTAAAAATGTAGGCTTATGGTATTCTAGAGACTCAACATTGAATTTGATTGCATATTCTGATTCTGACTATGCTGGATGTAAACTAGATAGAAAAAGTATAAGTGGTGCATGTCAATTCTTAGGAAGTAACTTAATCTCTTGGTTTAGCAAAAAGCAAAATTCGGTTGCATTATCAACTGCTGAGGCAGAATATGTTGCAGCTGGAAGTTGCTATGCTCAAATCCTTTGGATTAAGCGACAACTCGAAGATTATGATATAACACTTGATAAAACTCCTATTAGATGTGATAACACAAGTGCAATAAATTTAACTAAAAATCCAATTCAATGTTCAAGAACAAAACACATTGAAATTAGATATCACTTTATAAGAGAACACTACAAGGGAAAAAAATATTGTGACGCCCAAATGCGTCGCTAAAGTTGCTATTGCGACGCAATAGCGACGCAATGACGGCGTCGCTCAGAAGATCATCGCAACCTCAATTTATCGCAATTGCATCGCATGACAGCGACTCTTTACGACGCAACAATGCATCGCATCACAGCGCATTCAGTTGTGTTGCAATATTTAATAATAATATTTTAGATATAATAGCGACGCAATTTGAGTCGCTAATGCATCGCTATAAATTTTTTTAAAATATTGCAATGCCAGGTCATTACGTCGCAATATTTAATAATAATATTTTAGATATATTAGCAATGTAATTTTAGTCGCTAATGCATAGCTAATTAAATTTTTTAAAAATATTGTGATGCCAGGTCATTATGCCGCAATATTTAATAATAATATTTTGAAAATATTAGCGATGCAATTTCAATCTCTAATGCATCGCTAATAAATTTTTTTTTAAAAAATAAAATATTAAAAATTAAAATGGTTAATACAATTTCGTTACATTTAAATATTGATCAAAACATTTTTCACTCATATTGATCCAAACAATAATCATTCAATTTCTAAAAATAATTAATATATTAAAATTTTGAAGTTTTCATGTACAACATATAAAAAGAAAAAAAAAATACATCAAGAATATGAGCGATCACGTGGAGGCTGGAGACCCTGCGACAAGCGGCTAACCATATCCTGCAAATGATGCATCTGATCTCGCACATCTGCAAGCTCCTGATCCCGGCCTCACATACGTTGCTCGAACTCGTGCTCGACCTCCTGCCGAACCTCCTGAGGAACGTCCTGTCGAACCTCCTCCGCAATAGATCTCCGAATGTCGTCTAAACGCTCGGCAGGAATATCACCAAAATATTGCAAGCTAGAGGCCTAATGTGGAAAATATAAAGAAGCTCTAGTGCCCAGACCATAGACCCTGCGGTCTCGCGGCTAAGCACCAACAGCTTCCAAAAACATACGCTGACTCTCCTCTGCTGAGAGTTCGACGGGCATCTCCCCATCGGTGGAGTCGACCTGCGATGCCTAGGAGCGAAGCTCCTCGACTCGTGTCTTTGAATTATAAAATCAACAATAAATGAATTAATAAATTTCTCAAAATAAAATTTTAGAAATTAAATAGATACTACGTAAAGCTAATTTCTTACCGCAACCTCCCGTGATCGCGTTTCGACCCAAGAACCGTCCCTCCTAGTGTGTGTCGCCTTGAATAGATGAAATTCACCAGGATCTCCGCCCTCCTGCTCAGACTATAATAATAAAAAATTGATATTAATACAAATATTTATAAATAACTAAATTAGTAATTAAATTATTTATGTTTTCTTACCATACGGCGTCTGTGCTCCTGAATCGAAATGGAGCCCGAAGTATGGTGGGAGAGACCCATGCCAGGACCGCCCTTCTCGGATCGGCGGTTCATGCTGGCTGATGCGGACCTCCTATGCCAGCCATCGGACTGCCAGACCTACTGCCACTCGTGCCAAATACCCTCTGGCACATGCGTAGGATGCTGACCCGATGACCTCCAATGATGAAGCATGTCGGAGTATCGGCGTCCCGTAAGAGCCTCCCATGCTGCCCTAATAGCATCATGGCTGGCAGGGTCCCACGTAAACTTTTTCTGCATTAAAATAAATAGTTAGTTTCAAAATTTATTAAGATTAAGAAATTTTATATCAGTGATAAATTGTATTTAATAAGTTTACTTGAAACTCAGAAAAATAAAACTCCCTCGTGGCTGGAGATACGTGGTGCCAATCGTAGCCACTGAGATCTGCACGCCTCTGAAATACGGCGCTGATGTGGCTGGATGCATGATGCTGCTCAATAAATCTATTAAAAAATGCATGTTTATGAGTAATTGACTTAAAAATATAAACACATATTTTTAATTAGTATATACTTATAGCCCATGAGCATCAAGTCGAAGTACGGTGTGGCCGATAGTGGAAGAACTCTCGGAGGTATGTGCCGATCGGCTGGATGGTAATACCAATGCAGGATCACCGCCGACTACTGGAGAGATCGAAGGCTGTGCGATGTGTGGAGATCCGAACTCTCCATCTCCAAAGTTCATGTGATCTGATGCAGCAGGGCTACGTCCCTGCTCACTCAGTATGTCATCGGTAGATCTACCTCGCCCGTCATACTGAAAATACTAAAGATTCATGCAATTAAATTACGATTAATGATTGACTATGTAAAAATTTAACACTTAAAAAATAAAGTTGAATTTAAAAAAACCTCTATGTTTAATCGGTGTCATTTGTTTCATGAAATATCGGTTCAACATCCGATGCTGTATCAGACTGCGATTCAGTTTCATTATCATCGAAGGAAACCAAACATTTGCATCCGCAATTTCTTGGACATCACCATTTGGATCTCTAAGTGATGTTTTAGGAGCCCTTATGTCGTCCTCAATTGCATGTATTTCCATCTCATCCTCTTGAAATGCAGGGCACTCGGCTGATTGACTTGATGAACTCTCCTCTAATAAGATTGTTGAACGTGGGACGATTTTAGAAACAGCCCACCAATCTCACTTGTCATTGCGCAAACTTGGATATCTGCAGTAAAACACTTGCTGAGCTTGGGATGCAAGGATGAATGAGTCATATTTCTGCAATCTTCGTCGATGGTTCACTTCAACCAAATTGTAGTCGTTATGAACCCTTTTGCCCACAGGAACTGTCAGATCGAACCAATTGCAACGAAACAATACGGTTCGTTTCATAGGCCAACTGGGATATTCAACTTTAACCACCTCTACTAACTTTCCGTAATAATCCTGCATATTTGCTCCAACACTTTCTCCTTTAACACACATGCCCCAATTCTGCGTGCCTCTTGAAACTACTAATCGTTCAATCTGAAATTTGTACCAATTAACAAAATAGCAAGTAGAGGTTATTACGGTCTTCAATGGCCATTGCGATAGACATTTAATGAAATATTGTCGGTTAGAGACCATGGACTGTTTACCTATAAATTAATAAGCTATTCACAACCAATTCAGAAAATAAAAGCCATTATTGAAATTGATTGAGTGATACTACTCACAAATTTATAAAACCAGTAAGAGAACTCCGTTTCTAACTTATGTCCAATTGCAACTTCACTGATGTCGGGATTCATCTGTCGTTGTCTATCACAATACATCCTTATGGGATGATAAGGATTAAAACTTATGTTAGCAATTAAATATTGTGGTATATTGTAATTTAAATTAGAAGTTCCAATTAAGCATTGAAGTATACACTTACTCAATATATGGATCGACTTCTCTACAGTTCATTAGGATATAATAATGTGCTGCATTATACTCCATATCGCTAAGATTTCTTGACTTCTGCCCCCCAAATGAATGGCCGATGCCTTTAAAAATTGATATTCTACCGTCATTAGGTTCTCCTTCGTCCGCACATACGTCATCGTTACGACTAAGATTTCGGCTCCTCATGTGGACGTGACCCTCAAAGTAATGCGAGGCAAAAGCTGAAACTTCTTCGACCAAGTGTGCATTGCATATAGAACCTTCAACCCTTGCCTTATTACGCACATTATTTTTAACTTCTTAAGGTACCTATATGTAAAGTTGAGACAAAAAATTAACCAATTTTTTCGCAATGAAATAATATTTGAAATATCAATATGTCTTAATGATGTATATATTTACCTCTCGAAAGGATACATCCAGCGATACTGCACGGGATCAGCTATGCTCGATTCGTATGGCAAGTGAACCGGTAAATGCTCCATTGAGTCAAAAAAACTGGAAGGAAATATTCGCTCCAGCTTGCATAAAATAATTGGAATTTCCTCCTCAAGCCTTGCCATGGATGCAGAAGTAATGACTGTGGCAGACAACTCCTTGAAGAACAAGCTGAGCTTTGTCAATGCCTTCTAGACATGTTGTGGAAGCAACTCACGAAAAGCTATAGGCAATAACCATTGCATGAAAACATGGTAGTCGTGACTCTTCATGCCGAACAACTTGAGCTTATGCATGTCCACACACCTACCGATATTTGAGGCATAACCATCTAGAAATTTTAACCCTCTAAGCCAGTTACATAAAACTTCTCGTGAATTTCTGTCAAGAGTGTAACAGGCTTTAGGATAGGTCCCGTCGGTACTCCTCCTCAAATCACCTCTTCTGTAATACTGATTAAGTTCTTCTCTTGACTTTGCAGTGTCTTTTATTTTTTCCCGGGATGTTTAGCACCGTGTTAATATGTTATCAAAAATTTTTTTCTCGATATGCATAACATCCAAGTTGTGCTGGATGAGATTTGTGCTCCAATAAGGCAAATTCCAAAATATACTCTGCTTCTTCCAGTTATGTTCTTTATATATACGGCCATTTATTCTATCTGCGTCGCAATATTTTTTAATAATTATAAATGATAAAAATTATATTTTCTAAAAATAATTGTGACGCATATATTGTGTTGCAATGTTTTTTTAAATTTTTTATTACATTTATTTTTCTTAAAAACATTGCGACGCAATGCATGCGTCGCAATATTAAAAATTATTTCTATGGGAAAAATTATTTTTATTTTCTAGGAAATTGCATCGACCGATCTCGGACCGTGGCGATCGGACCGATTGGCGATGATCCGATGGTTGCGATCGATCCAAGCCATGATCCCGGACCATTGCGTCGACCGATCTCGGACCGTTGCGATCGGTCCGAGATCGGCGATGATTCGATGGTTGCGATCGATCTAAGCCCTGATCCCGATCGGCCACGACCGATCCCGGACCGTTGCGATCGTTCAAGATCGCCGATGATCCGATGGTTGTGATCGATCCAAGCTGTGATCCTGATCGGCCACTACCATTCTCGGACCATGGTGATCGGTCCGATCGGCGATGATCCGATGGTTGCGATCGATCCAAGCCGTGATCCCGATCGGCCACTACCGTTCTCGAACCGTGGTGATCGGTCAGATCGGTGACGATCCGACTGTTGCGATCGATCCAAGCCGTGATTCCAATCGGCCACGATCGATCTCAGACCGTGGCGATCGGACCGATAGGCGACGATCCGATGGTTGCGATCGATCCAAGCCATGATCACGGACTATTGCATCGATCGATCCCGGACCGTTGCGATTGGTCCAAGATCACCAATGATCCGACGGTCGGGATCGATCCAAGCCCTGATCCCGATCGGCCATGGCAGATCTCGGACCGTTGCGATCGGCCCGATCACCGACGATCCGATGGTTGCAATTGATCCAAGCCCTGATCGATCCCGGTTGGCGATGAACGATCTCAGACCGTCGCGATCGGTCCGATCGGCAACGATATGATGGTTGCGATCAATCCAAGCCGTGATCCCGATCGGCCACGACCGATCCCGGACCGTTGCGATCGGTCCGAGATCACCGACGATCCCACGGTTGCGATAGATCCAAGCCGTGATCCTGATCGACCATGACCGATCTCGGACCATGGCAATCGATCCGATCGGCGACGATCCAATAGTTGCGATCGATCCAAGCCGTGATCCCGATCGGCCACGACCGATCCCGGACCGTTGCGATCGGTCCAAGATCGCCGACGATCCGATGGTTGAGATCGATCCAAGCCCTGATCCCGATCGGCCATGACCAATCTCGAACCGTTGCGATCGGCCCGATCGCCGACGATCCGACGGTTGCGATCGATCCAAGCCCTAATCGATCCCGGTCGACGATGAATGATCTCGGACCGTCACGATCGATCCAATCGACGATGATCTGATGGTTGCGATCGATCCAAGTTGTGATCCCGATCGGCCATGACCGATCCCAGATCATTGCGATTGGTCCAAGATCGCCGACGATCCGACGGTTGCGATCGATTCAAGCCATGATCCCGATCAGCCACGACCGATCTCAGACCATGGCGATCGGTCCGATCAGCGACGATCCGACGGTTGCGATCGATCCAAGCTGTGATCCTGATTGGCCACGACCGATCCTGGACCATTGCAATTGGTCCAAGATCGCCGACGATCCGACGGTTGCGATCGATCCAGGCCATGATCCTAATCGGCCACCACCAATCTTGGACCGTGGCATTCGGTCCGAGATCGCCGACGATCCGACGGTTGCGATCGATCCAAGCCATATCCCGATCGGCCACGACCGATCTTGGACCGTGGTGATCGGTCCAATCGGCGACGATCCGATGATTGCGATCGATCCAACCCCTAATCCCGATCGGCCACGACCGATCTTGGACCGTTGCGATCAGTTCGAGATCGCCGATGTTCCGATGGTTGTGATCGATCCAAGCCATGATCCCGATCAACCACGACCGATCTCGGACCTTGGCGATCGGTCCGATCGGCGACGATCCGACGGTTGCGATCGATCCAAGCCGTGATCCCAATCGGCAACTACCGTTCTCGGACCGTGGCGATCGGTTCGATCGGCGACGATCCGATGGTTGCGATCGATCCAAGCCATGATCCCGATCGGCCACGATCGATCTCGGACTCGGCGATCGGTCCGATCGGTGACGATCCGACGGTTGCGATCGATCCAAGCCATGATCCCGATCAGCCACGACCGATCCTGGACCGTTGCCATCGGTCCAAGATCGCCGACGATCCGACGGTTGCGATCGATCCAAGCCGTGATCCTGATCGGCCATGATCGATCTTGGACCATGGCGATCGGTCTGAGATCGACGACGATCCGACGGTTGCGATCGATCCAAGCCATGATCCCGATCGGCCACGACCGATCTTGGACCGTGGCGATCGGTCCGATCAGCGACGATCCGACGATTGCGATCGATCCAACCCCTGATCCCGATCGGCCACGATCGATCTCGGACCGTTGCGATCGGTTCGAGATCGCCGATGTTCCGACGGTTGTGATCAATCCAAGCCGTGATTCCGATCGACCATGATCGATCTGAACCTTGATCGGTCCAATCGGTGACGATCGACGGTTGCATCGATCCAAGCCGTGATCCTAATCGGGACCGTGGCGATCGGTCCGATCGGCGACGATCCGATGGTTGCGATCGATCCAAGCCGTGATCCCGGACCATTGCATCGACCGATCTCAGACTATTGCGATTGGTCTGAGATCGCCGACGATCCGACGGTTGCGATCGATCCAAGCCTTGATCCGATCGGCCACGACCGATCTCGGACCGTTGCGATCAGCCCGATCGCCGACGATCCTACGTTGCGATCGATCCAAGCCCTGATCAATCCTCGGTGATGAACGATCTCAGACCGTCGCGATCGATCCGATCGGCGATGATCCGATGGTTGCGATCGATCCAAGCCGTGATCCCGATCGGCCACGACCGATCCCGAACCGTTGCGATCGGTCCGAGATCGCCGATGATCTGACGGTTGTGATCGATCCAAGCCCTAATCCTGATCGGCCACGACTGATCTCGGACCATGGAGATCAGTTCGATCGGCGACGATCCGACGGTTGCAATCGATCCAAGCCCTGATCCCGATCGGCCATGACCGATCTCAGACCATGGCGATCGGTCCGATCGGCGACGATCCGACGTTGTGATCGATCCAAGCTGTGATCCCGATCGGCCACTACCGTTCTCGGACCGTGGCGATTGGTTCGATCGGTGACGATCCTACGGTTGCGATAAATAAAGCCGTGATCCTGATCGGCCATGACCGATCTCGGACCGTGGCGATCGGTCCGATCGGCGATGATCTGATGGTTGTGATCGATCCGAGCCGTGATCTCGGACCGTTGCATCGATCGATCCCGGACCGTTGCGATCGGTCCGAGATCACCGACGATTCGACGGTTGCGATCGATCCAAGCCCTAATCTCGATCGGCCACGATCGATCTCGGACCATTGCGATCAGTCTGATCGCCGACGATCTGACGGTTGCGATCGATCCAAGCCCTGATCGATCTCGGTCAACGATGAATGATCTCAAACTGTCGCGATCGATCCGATCGGTGACGATCCGACGGTTGCGATCGATCCAAGCCGTGATCCTGATCGGCCACGACCGATCCTGGACCATTACGATCGGTCCGAGATCGCCGATGATCCGACGATTGTGATCGATCCAAGCCCTGATCCCGATCGACTATGACCGATCTAGACCGTGGCGATCAGTCGATCGGCGACGATCCGATGGTTGCGATCGATCCAAGCCCTGATTTGATCGACCACGATCGATCTCAGACCGTGGCGATCGGTTCGATAGTCGATGATCCGATGGTTGCGATCGATCCAAGCCATGATCCCGATTGGCCATGACCGATCTCGGATCGTTGTGATCGGTCCGATCGCCGACGATCCGACGGTTGCAATCGATCCAAGCCCTGATCGATCCTGATCGGCCACGATCAATCTCGGACCGTTGCGATCGGTCCGATCGGCGATGATCCAACGGTTGCGATCGATCGAAGCCATGATCGATCCCGGTCGGTGACGATCAATCTCGGACCGTCGCGATCGATCCGATCGGTGACAACCCGACGATTGAGATCGATTGAAGCCATGATCGATCCCGATCGGCGACGACCGATCTCGGACCGTCGCGATTGATCCGTTCAGCGTCGCAATATTTTTATTTCATAATTCTTTTTAATATTTTTATAAAATTTATTTTTTAAAAAAACATTGCGATGCAATACTTGCATCGCTAAATAAAACATTATTTTATTAATTTACTATTTTATTACGTTGCTATTGCATCGCTATTTAATATAATTAATTTTTTAAAAAATATTACGACGTACAGGGTTGCATCGCAAATTTTTAATTTGATAATTATATTATATAAAAATTAATTTTATTTAAAATAATTACGACACAACTAGTGCGTCGCTAGATTAAAATAAAATTTTTCTAATTTTCTGGTTTATTGCGTCGCTAATGCTTCGCTATTTAACATAATTAATTTTTTAAAAATATTACGATGCAATGAGTTGCGTTGCAATATTTTTTTATCATAATTATATTTTATAAAAATTAATTTTATTTAAAATAATTACGATACAATTATTGCATCGCTAAATTAAAAATAATTTTTTTAATTTTCTATTTATTGCGTCGCTAATGCGTCGCTATTTAATATAATTAAATTTTTTAAAAACATTGTGATGCACTAAGTTGCGTCGCAATTATTTTTTCTCATATTTAAACTTTATTAAAATTAATTTTATTTAAAATAATTGTTACGCAATTAATGCGTTGCTAAATTAAAAATAATTTTTCTAATTTTTTGGTTTATTGCGTTGCTAATGAGTCGCTATTTCAAATAATTAATTTTTTAAAAAACATTACGACACACAGAGTTGCGTCGCCATATTTTTTTTTCATATTTATATTTTATAAAAATTAATTTTACTTAAAATATTTGTGACGCAATTAGTGCGTTGCTAAATAAAAATAATTTTTCTAATTTTCTGGTTTATTGCATCGCTAATGCATCGCTATTTATCATAATTAATTTTTTTAAAACATTGTGACGCACTGAGTTGCATCGCAATATTTTTTTCTCATATTTTTATTTTATAAAAACTTAATTTAAAAATATTGCGATACATTTCTTGCATCGCTAAATAAAAAAATTACTTTTTTTTTGATTTTCTAGTTTATTGAGTCGCTAATGCGTCGCTAATTGCATCGCAATGATTTGTTGTCGCGGATGCGTCGCAAAGTAGTCGCAATTTAGCGATGCAGTATTACGTCGCTAAATTTGCATCGCTATTTCGGTATTTTCTTGTAGTGGAACATGTAGCTAATAATGAAATTTATCTTGATTATGTTAATACTGAAGATCAATTAGCTGATATATTTAAAACCCTTGAGTGAAGAGAGATTTTGTTATCTTAGAGGTGAATTAGGGATTTGTGACCCTTTGAAGTGACTTTGAAACTTTAAGGAATGACTATCTAGATTCCTTTAATTTCTTGAAATTTCTTTCATAATTTTAAGGGCAATTTGATTCTTCATATTTAAAGATTTTTTTAAATTTATTGACCCTATTTTTGATAAGTTTCGGATGTTTGAAACTCATTTATTTTTCTCTGAAACTGTTTAAGGAGTCGACACCTCAGTTTAAGGAGTCGACACCTCTTCTGTGTCGCTCTCGGTCCTTGACCTTGGAGCCGACACCCGTATAAGTGGAGCCGACTCCAGTTCGAGCGCTAACTGTGTTAGCGACTTGGAGTTGACACCCGACTTTACGGTAGTCGACACCTGGGGGTCCCAAGTTGACTTTATTAGGGCAGAGTCGACACCTCTGTCATTTTCATCTTTTCAATCCCTGTCCAAACTCTCTCAAAACTTCCCCAAGCCAAATTCTCCTCAAATTGAACATTCCCAAGGACTCAATGGCACCAAAGAGGAGAGGATTAGTTCTTGGAGTGCCCGTGACCATCAAAAAATGCACGGCGAGGCGTCCCATCCGCGAGCCATCTCCGAGCGAAGATTCCTCTACTCCTTCGGATAATCCTAGTCCCTCATCTTCTCAGGTAGACACCTTAGCCGGGAGAGCGATTACAATGGGTAGGAAAGTCGATTTTGAATTTTTTCAATCTGAGGGTTTTTCAATTGGAAATCAAATCAAGGAGCTAGGTTGGGACAAAGTATGTTCATTGGATGTTCCCACCTATCCGGCCCTAGTCAAGGAATTTTACTTCAATTTGTCAAGGGGTGACGGTGGGATTGTCAGTTTTGTTAGAGGAAAAAGAGTCCACCTTACTTTTTAAAAGCTAGGAAATCTTCTGAGCATTCCTATCACTGGTTTAGCAGCTGATATTCATAGTGAGAGGTCTGATGCACTATCAAGGATGTTGGGTAGAGAGATTTCTGAATTTGAAGAGGTTAGGGCAAATCAATTACCCTTGGAGCTTAGGCTACTTCATAATATCTGTAGTAGGATTTTGTTCCCTAATACTGGCCGCTTTGAGTATGTCTCGGAGCGAGACAATGTGGTGATGGATAGTATTTTGATAGGTTAGCCCATTAACCTTGCTGCAATGATGATTTTCTACATGGCCGATGCTTGAGGAAAAAGGAGATATTCACTGCCCTATGGTATGGTTCTAACTATGGTCTTCAGGAGCCAAGGAATTATGATTTCTGACAGTGACCCTTCAAAGAACCTTAGGCATACTGATTATTATAGTTTGGCTACTGTGCACCGGATGGGCTTTGTCAAGATTAATGGACAATGGGAAAGGAAAGGCAGTCTGGATGAGAGAGCCCCTGAGCTTAGATCTTCTGCACCATCTGAGGCTGGTCCTTCTGCGAGTCATCCTTCTCCAGAGCCTAGCAGATCTGCTCCTGCTCCTGCTCCTGCTCCAGTTTCTGTTCAGCTACCTATGTCTTCTGTCGGATTTTCTGATGTTCAGATAGAGCAACTCAAGAGTTTATTTGCTGCTCAAAAGGAAGAAATGAAGACAAAGTTTGATAGTCAGTTTATGAATTTAAAAGAGACCCTTTACTCTTTGGATGATCGCATTAGTAAGATTGAATCCACCCTTGGCTCCTCTGCTGAATCCTTAAAGACTGATCTCAAGAACATATTTGAAAAACTTAAGGATATTTGTGGAGACTCTGAAACCTACTCCAAATGCAATGCTGAGCTTCAGGATAAGATCATGACTGCATGCTCATTTGTTGATAGAAGATTAAAAGAATTTGTAGCGACTCAGAGTGAAGGAATGGGAAAAATTTTAGAACATTTACAAAGGATTATTAGAACTAATATGTGATTATCATGTAATGAAGTACAGGTTTTTGATTCAATGAAGTGTAAGCTGTTGTTTGATGTTTTATCTTGAAATCTTAATGTAATGATGTATAGTTTGATGTTTGACAAAGTTCAATTTCATTTTGTAATGCTTGACTCTTATCAGATACTTAATGAATATCTTTTGATCATTGAAAAATTGTTTGATCTATCAATTTTGTCATTTTACTTAACTCTTCTTGATCTTTTTGTTGATTACAAAAAAGGGGGAGAGTTATATAATTATGTCGTATATGCATTGTATATAAAATCCTAATCATATATGCATTGTAAAACAAAAAGAGAAACATTGGTTCAAATAAGCATAGTTAAAATTGATATTGTTAAATTGAACTCATAGGGAGAGCTACCTTATTCAGGGGGAGCTTACCTGTGAAGATCACATATTTAAAAATTTTGATTTGAGAACTCTGTTGTTTACTCATGCATATACTCAATGTTTTTATAATCATCAAAAAGGGGGAGATTATTGACCTAATTATTGATTTTGATGATTAATAAAAGATTTGAGTATATTCATTTTATTACTAATAGATTTAACAAGTGTTTCAGGGCTTAAAAATCTTTGATCAATCAAAAGACATAAAGAAACATGTTTTGAATCATTTGCCAAAAGAAAGTTTCAAAATTCAGAGCCTGGAGTCGACACCTAGGAGATCTGGAGCTGACCCCATAGCCAATCAAATGTCTTTCTGATTTTTGGCACGGTCCGGAGCTGACACCCAGAGTTTCGAGCCGGCACCCAAAGTTTTGGAGTCGACACTTACAGTGTTTGGAGCCGACTCCGATGCGGGAACAGAACGTGTGTTTTTTGACTTCTCTGGAGCCGACACTTACAGTCCCTTGGAGCCGACTCCCGAATGTGGCGAGTCGACACTCAACTTTTTCGGAGCCGACTCCTCAACGAACTCTTTATTTTCTATTTTTGGATAACCGACTTGGAGCCGACACCTGAAAAGTTGGAGCCGACTCCAACCTGTTAGGAACATATTTTTAAAATGCAAGATCAGCTCAAACGGTAATATTTTTTTCACCTAACTTCTAACAGATATATTTTGTATGGACAAACTTTTTAGGTACACTCCAACGGCTAGTTTCTCACCAAAAACATGATTAAGAGAAATCTATAAAAGGGGGAGAACGCTCGTTTGAAAATGAGATGATGAAAAAATAGAGTAAAAACAAATCAAAAATCCGAGAAGTCTTGAGCTTGAAATAAAAGAGAAAAGAGTCCAAGTTCGAATCCATCTACTCCAGAAAGCTCAAAGAGAAATCCAAGGCATTCAAAATCAAAAATCGGAGGATTTCTCAAAAAGGAGAAAAAGAAGCCAAAAGCCCTGTTTGTGATTTTCCAACTTCTCATCTGCAACATTTGCAAAGAATCCAAGCTGAGGCCTGATTCAACATCTCCAAAGAGAAGAGGAAAAGAAGAAAAGAAGAAAAGCTCAAATCCAATCTACTTCAAACAGGCTTTTCTAACTTTGTTCATTTACATTGAATATTTGCTCATTTAACGAGCTATTTGTTGTTGTAAACACTTTTCTTACTTGTTTTTGCTAATTCAATCAGGGGGATTGAATTAGTGGAGGTAGTATACCTGGGACAAGCTAGATTAGCTTATGTTTGGGTTTTGTGCTGGTGAGCCCGGAAAACCAGCTGGGTTCGTTGTGATCCCGGGGAAAACAACAAGTTCTGAGTTGTGAGCTTGTAAAACAACTCGACTGTAATCAAAAGGATTATAGTGTGGACCCAAGTGGATCTTGGGAGTGGACGTAGGTATTGGATACACCGAACCACTATAAAATCTTTGTGTTTGCCGTGCTTTGATTGTCTCTCTCTATCTCTTGCTTGTGATTAATATTCGCTTTGCACTCAATCTTATTTATCTCAAAGCCAATCATTTTCAAAGGTCAAATTTTTTAAGAACCCAATTCACCCCCCCTCTTGGGTTGTCATCTGGGCCAACAATTGTTATCAGAGCTAGTGCTCATTTGATTTTGGTCTAACGATCAAGAGCTAAAGATCCAAATGGCAACTCAAGCTAGTTTATCTTATTTGGAAGGTCAATCCACTAATCGACCTCCTTTGTTTAATGGAACTAATTATGGTTATTGGAAAGCTAGGATGAAAATTTTTATTCAAGCACTTGACTATGATCTATGGAGCATTATAGTCAATGGACCACACATACCCACTGCTAGAATTAATGGCATGGAGATTCCTAAGCTGAAAACGGAATGGGATGAACATGATAAAAAATTGGCACAACTTAATGCCAAGGCTATGAATGTTTTATATTATTCATTAGATGCAAATGAATTTAATCAAATTTCTACATGTATTTCCGTGAAAGAAATTTGGGATAGATTAGAAGTTACCCATGAGGGTACAAATCAGGTTAAAGAATCAAAGATTAATATTTTATTGCATAAATATGAATTGTTCAGCATGGAACAAACTGAAACTATCACATGCATGTACACAAGATTCACTGATATAGTAAATGGTTTAAAAAGTCTTGGTAAGACTTACACTAACTCTGAACTTGTGCGTAAAATTCTTAGGTCACTTCCAAGATCGTGGAAGCGAAGGTGACTGCTATCCAAGAAGCCAAGGACCTAAATGTTTTACCTTTGGAAGAGCTACTTGGATCCTTGATGACTCATGAGCTAACCATGAAACAACATCAAGAGGAGGAAGTCAAGAAGAAGAAGACAATTGCTCTTAAAGCTGCAGAAAGTGAGGAGAGCTGCAATGATGATGATGATGATGAAGAGACTGCACTCCTTGCTAGAAAATTTAAGAAATTCATGCAAAGAAGGAGACCCTTCCATAAGAAAAAGTCTGGAACAAAAATGGAAGGAGAAAAAGAGAAAGAGAAGGACAAAGAAAAAGAAAAAGGAGCCCTTAATTTGTTATGAGTGCAAGAAACCAGGGCATTTCAGATATGACTATCCTCAATTAAAGAAAGTCTACAAGAAAAAGAAGAAGGCGTATGTTGCAACCTGGAGTGATAATGAAGAATCCTCTTCCGAGGAGGAAAAAAAGGAAGTTGCCAACATTTGCTTTTTGGCGAACGATGACGAGGTAAGTACTGAAACCCTTTATGATGATTTTACATTTGATGAATTATATGAAGCTTTCAATGAATTAATAAGTGATTTTAAGGTTCTAAAAAAGAAGAACAAATCTTTGAAAATTGACAATTTAAATCTTGCCAAAGAGAAGGATAAATTAGTCCATGAAGTTGAAAAATTGAAATCAGAAAATGAAGTTTTGATTGAAGAAAAAGGATCAATTTCCAAAGAAAATGATAGATTAAAGAAGGAAGTTGAAAAATATAAAAATATTGTTGACAAATTTACATATAGTTCTAAAAAACTTAATTTATTATTAAGTAATCAAAGAGCTATATTTGATAAGGCTGGATTAGGTTATAGACCTAACATAAAACAAAAATATGTCAAAAACTTCTTTAGAAAAGAACAAGATAAAGATGAAGTTTTATGTCATTGTTGTAACAAGAAAGGCCACAAATCCTATGAATGTAATGCAAGTAAAAGCAACAACAAATTAATTGCTAAAGGAAAGAAAATATGGGTTCCAAAAGGAACTATTTTTATTGCTACTAACCATGAAGGACCCAAGAAGGCTTGGGTACCTAAATATAGGATTTGATCATTTTTGCAGGAGTGTCTTGCGGCCAAAAGATCAAAGCGAAAGTGGTATCTCGATAGTAGCTGCTCAAGACACATGACGGGTGACAAGGATCAATTCATCACCCTTGAAAGAAAAAGAGGAGGAGTTGTTACGTTTGGTGACAATGGTAAAGTCCAGATCATGGGGTTTGATAAAATTCAACTAACTCCCTTCACATTTATTGAAAATGTCCTATATGTTAATGGTTTGAAGCATAATCTAATTAGTATTAGCCAATTGTGTGATAAAGGTTTCTAAGTATCATTTGAAGCTTCTATTTGCACTGTTTCTAATCCCATTGATAATAGCATTATATTTACTGGAAATAGAAATGGCAATGTATACTTGATTGATTTAGACAATTTGTCTACTGGAATCATTGCTTAATTGCTAATAATACTAATATAAATGAGATTGGATGGCTGTGGCATCGTAGATTAGGTCATGCAAGCACACACCTAATTTCAAAATTAATTAGAATGGATTTAGTAAAAGGTCTTCCACAACTAGATTTTGAAAATAACAAAATTTGTGATGCATGTCAATTTGGAAAGCAAACTAGAAACTCTTTCAAAACTAAAAACATTGTTTCCACTTCTAGGCCACTTGAACTACTTCACATGGATCTCTTCGGACCTACTAGAACCACTAGTCTAGGAGAAAAGAAATATGGTCTTGTTATTGTAGATGATTATTCTAGATACACTTGGGTATTATTTTTAGCTCATAAAGATGAGACCGTTCCATTATTTTTGAAATTCTTCAAGAAGGTCACAAATGAGAAAAACAACACTATAGTGTATCTTAGAAGTGATCATGGCATTGAATTTGAAAATCATTTATTTGAAAACTTTTGCATTGAAAATGGCATCCGTCATAATTTTTTAGCACCTAGAACACCACAACAAAATGGAGTTGTAGAAAGAAAAAATAGGACTTTAGAAAATATGACCTGTACCATGCTATGTGAAAGCAACTTACCAAAGTACTTTTGGGTGGAAGCTATAAACATGGCATGTTACATTCTTAATAGAGCTTTAATTAGGCCAATCCTTAAGAAAACTCCTTATGAACTATGGAACAATAGAAAACCAAACATAAGTTATTTTCATGCATTTGGTTGTAAATGTTTCATTCATAATAATGGTAAAGATAATCTAGGAAATTTGATGCAAAATCAGATGAAGGCATATTCTTAGGATATTCAACATCTAGTAAAGCCTATAAAGTGTTTAACAAAAGAAACTTAATTGTAGAAGAATCTATTCATGTAGTTTTTGATGAATCTTTAGCATCAAATTCTAAAAAGATTGATGATGAAGAAGATACAAACATATTATAAATGGACATTGAAAAATTAAATATAGATGTATCTTCAGATCATGATCAAGGAGCTAAAGATAATGATTCTCCTAGTGTTGGATACATCGAACCACTATAAAATCTTTGTGTTTGCCATGCTTTGATTGTCTCTCTCTATCTCCTTGCTTGTGATTAATATTTGCTTTGCACTCAATCTTATTTATCTCAAAGCCAATCGTTTTCAAAGGTCAAATTTTTTAAGAACCCAATTCACCCTCCCCCCCTCTTGGGTTGTCATCTGGGCCAACAGGCCCAAGCCGCGCTTCGGCCTCAGCTGCGCTCTTATCAGCGGCTTTCACTACCTCCGTGGCCTCAGCAGTTTTGAGGTCAGCCAGGCGGGCCACTTCCTCGGTGATTTCAGTTTTCTCCTCGGAAGATCTCAGCTCGAATTTTGCCGCTTCAAGCTGGGTCTTGACGTCAGCCAATTCTGCCTCGCGGCCATCAACTTCCCCTCAGCGGTGAGAGCGCGCTCGAGGGCCTTGCGCATCTGTTATTGCACTGCTGTCATTTTGGCCTGCACTTGAGACCGACTATTTTGAGCCTCTCCGCTTCTCCAGCCTGAGTCAGCTTGAGAGCGTCTTCAGCTTTCGTAGCTGCTTCTCGTCGGTAGCGATCGAGTCGATGCTCCCCGCTGGCGACAAGGGCTTGGGTATGGTTGAAGATGTTTACCATCTGCACATCTAGGCCAATGTCAGTTACCTAAAATAGATACATAGAAAACGAACAGGATTAGAATGTAAACGGCTACTTACCCGGAGCATGGCCGTCTGACCGTCTTTGAAGAGGATTCGGGAGTTGGTCCGGATTATCTCCTCCCGAATCGCAGGAGTAGATGCCGCTGATAGCAGCTTCTCGGTGAGGTGGGGGTGGTTCATAAGAGATAGCCGCGAGGAAACCGGTCCCATCCTGTTCCCTATGGGCTCGGATGCGGCGCTGCGGGCCTCGTAGCCAATGACGGCCTTCTGCCTCTTATCAACCGATGCCTCTCTACTGGCTTGAGGATCATCCCTCGGGGCCGGCCCGGTAGTCGCTGGATCTGGGCGCTCGGTCGACTGGCTGACATGAGCCCTTGACTCCTCGAGTGGTGTACCTGCGGTCTGGTCAGCAGACTCTGATGGGGGTAGCGGTGCGGGAGATCACCATGGCAGCAGCAGAGTAGGCGACCATCGTGGAGGCCGTGGCGGTGATTGCACAGGAGATCAACAAGGAGGGGGCGATAGAGTAGGAAGCCTGGGGACGTCCTGGGGGGCAGGTGGCAATTGGGATCGAGGCCTTTTTCTCGATCCCTTGGCTCCATCATTTTGCCCCTTTCTCTTCTTAACGGTGGCTTTGTGAAAAGCCCCGACCGGGATGGTGATCTTCATAGCTGCACGAAAACGAATGTGCTAAAAAAAAAAGAAGGGATCAAAAGGAAAATGTCATCTTTAAAGAGGCCCTCACCATCATCATGGGCGATGCCGGCATGTCGGAGGTTGTCCTCTGACAATATCTCTCGGTATGATGGGAGTTCAGTTGCCAGGAGAAGATTGAAGGCTTCTTGATCTCTCGGTACTACCGAGATGTTCTTGTTAGCCTCAGTATTGGGTGTACCCCATTCCCTCCTTATCCCCTCCACTTCGGCGAAGAAGAACCGGGATTTCCACCCCTTTATGGACGAAGGGAGACCTAACCTAAGGGCTCTACCCGGCCGGGGGGCAAATAGCCACCAGCCGGATTGAGCCCGAATGGTATACAGGCTGCAAAAGAGGGAAACATTACTCGGGAGACCTTGGAGGCGAGTCAACACCAAGAAGGCACAAATGGCCCTGATGGAATTGGGGACTAGTTGAGCTGGGACCAACTCATATCTATCGAGGAGATTGATGATGAAAGGGTGAAGAGGAAGACGAAGACCAGCCTTAAAAAATTCCTCATAAAGGGCTATCCCCCGAGGGGGAGAGGTTACCCTGTCATTGGGGCCCGGTGCGATCAGTTGCACCTCTTTGGGTATTTTATAGGCTGCCCTAAAGGTCGCAAGGTCAACGGAAGTGACAATGGAGGCGGTCCCCTCATGGGAACCGCTGCTCGCCCTGGAAGACGGAGCTGCCCTAGGAGGTGGGGTTATAGCTGCCGATGGACTCCTAACAGCCGGTTCCTTGGCCATGGCCCTATGGGTCGGAGAGGTATGGTTTGTGGAGGACCGAGAGGACAAATAAGAAGAAGATGACTGTGAAGGCATGGGGAACTAACCTGGACAAAGGAAGAAGAAGGAGTTGGAGGAGCTCTCAAGCTGGAAGGGGAAGAGGCTCTACGCGGTAGGTGAAATCGAAGCTAGGACACGTCCTCGCTTATAAAATTTTATCGGCATCTTCAAAATCATCCCGCCCAATGCGCATGCCACGCGGATGCTATTCATTGAGGAGGACTCTGCGGCGACGCTCCGGGCGCACGATAGATGGGACCCCCGACCAATCAGAATGTATCGATGCCAGTGATTTGACGGCTTAATGATGATCGCCGATATCTTGGGGATCCCAGACTGCTACCTGACCTCAAGGCGAATCCGATGGTTAGGATGCGCAGATGATGATGCCCCTTTCACTTGGATGGTGACACCAGCTCAGGGACGGGGGGCATCTGATATGGCCGATCGGGTCAAAGAACACGTGAGCCAATTCCTTGGCGATTGGGCTCAACACCCACCTCAACTTCTGTGTCGGCCGCGGCCCGTCTAGGCCTGGGTCTCGGTATCGACATCGGCCACGGCCCATCTCGACCTTCATGTCGGCCACGACCCATCTCGACCTCTGTGTCGGCCACGGCCCATCTTGACCTCCATGTCGGCTATGGCCCACCTTGACTTCCATGTCGGTTGCGGCCCGCCTGGGCCTTGGTCATAGTGTCGGCATCAACCACGGCCTATCTCGACCTCCACGATGGCCATGGCCCATCTCGACCTCCGTGTCGGCTACGGCCCACCTCGACTTCCGTATCGGCCGTAGCCAGTCTAGGCCTTGGTCACGGTGTCAGCATCAACCATGGCCTATCTCGACCTCCTCGTCGGCTACGGCCCATCTCGACTTCTATGTCGGCTGCAGTCAGTCTAGGCCTTAGTCACGGTGTCGGCATCAACCCTGGCCTATCTCGACCTTCGCATCAGCTATGGCCCACCTCGACTTTCGTATCGGTTGCGGCCCGTCTGGGCCTTGGTCACGATGTCGGCGTTGGCTTCGGTGTCAGCTTCGGTGCTGGCCTCGGCATCGGTCTTGGCGTCGGCCTCCGGCAGCAATCATCCACGTCCATGCTACGTGGTCCACTTCCCTCGAGAATAGCGGACCACGTCACCACGAGCGCGCCCGGCTACGCACGCGGTGGACGTGCTTCCTCCTGGCACTGCTAACGATGGGCATGGCCCCACGTTCAGTCCCATGACCCATACTTTGTGGCACGTTGAAGACCAGAAATTAACAACCGTCCGAAGGGACTTGACCACGACGGACGGAGGGTAAGAGGGATTCTCGAACAGGTATAAAAGGCCTCCAGCCCTTAAGGTAGGGGGCTCAGGCTCTATCCAATCATTACAAAGATATCCATTCCTGTTCCCCAAATCACTAACTTGGGTGTCGGAGGGTCCCCGCCAAAGTCACCGGTCCAGGACTTTCCTTGCAGGTTCCCGAGCGAAGGAAAGGGTCTTGCCGTTCCCTCAAAGGCTCGCAAGAATTTCTGCCCACTTGACGCTCATTAAAGGTAATCTGGCGGCAACAGTATGTATATATGTATATATGTATGTATGTATGTGTGTGTATATATATACACACACATACATACATACATACATATATACATACATACATACATACATATATATGTATATGTATACATATATATGTATGTATGTATCTATGTATATATGTATATACATATATACATATATGTATATATGTATATATGTATATACATATATATATGTATATGTATGTATATATGTGTATACATATATACATACATACATACATATATATATATATATATGTATGTATGTATGTGTTGGCCCAGATGGTAACCCAAGAGGGGGGGGTGAATTGGGTTCTTTAAAAAATTTGACATTTTTAAAAATTATCTGTTCTAAGACAAATGAAATTAATTGCAATGCAAATATAAAGCACAAACAAGGAGATAAAGATAGAGATAATGAATGCACGACAAACACAAGGATTTTATAGTGGTTCGGTGTATCCAACACCTACGTCCACTCCCAAGATTCACTTGGGTCCACACTATAACCAACTAGATTACAGCCGAGTTGTTTTACAAGAGCATAATTCACAACTTGTTGTTTTTCCTCTGGGATCACAACGAACCCAGCCGATTTTCCGAGCTCACTAGCACAAAACCCTAAACTCAAGCTAATCTAGCTTAACCCGAGGTTAACAACCTCTACTAGTTCAATCCCCTTGATAGAACTAGCTCAAATAAATATAAGAATGTTTTACAATGATTCACAGCTCCTTAGTTGAGAAAATATTCAAAATAAAGTAAACAAGTTTAGAAAAGCCTATTTGGAGATGATTGAATTTGAGCTTTTCTTCTTTTCTTCTTTTCCTCTTCTCCTTTTGGAATGATGAATCAAGCCTCAGCTTTAATCCCTTACAGTCGTTGCAGTTGAGAAGATTGGAAATGGAAGAAACAGAGCTTTTTCTTCAATTTAGGAAATCCACCAATTTTTTTGATTTGGGCACCTTGGATTCCTCTTTGAGCTTTTTGGAGTGGAAGGATTTGAGTTTGAATGCTTTTCTCGTGAGATTCAGGCTCGGCTTTCTCGGATTTTTGATTTGAAATTTTTTCTATTTTCCGTCACTTTTCAAACAGGTGTTTTCCCCCTTTTATAGATTTCTTTTAATCCGTTTTGGGAAGGAAACTAGCCGTTGGAGTGTACCTAGAAACAAAATATATATGTTAGAAATTAGGTAAAAAGGAAATATTACCGTTAGAGCTAATCTGATAATTTAAATTTTTGTCCCAGTCAGGTTGGAGTCGGCTCCAACTTTTCAGGTGTCGGCTCCAGATTGTTTTTCCAAAAATAGAAATTTTTGAGTTCGTTGAGGAGTCGGCTCCAAAAAAGTAAGTGTCGGCTCGCCATCGTTAGGTGTCGGCTCCCGAATACTGTATGTGTCGGCTCCAGGATGCTCAAAAAATCAACGTTCTGTCCCCGCATCGGAGTCGGCTCCAGACACTGTAAGTGTCGACTCCGAAACTCTGGGTGTCGGCTCCGAAGCTCTGGGTGTCGACTCCGGACCGTATCAAAAATCAGAATAAAATTTGAATGGCCATGGGGTCGGCTCCAGGGATTCTAGGTGTCGACTCCAGGTTCTGAAACTTTGAAATTGAAGTTTTGCAATTGATTCAAAACACGTTTCTTAATTCATTTAAATTGATCAAATAATTTTAACTCCTGAAACACTTCTCAAATCCATTAGTAATCAAATAAATATACTCAATCCCTTTATTAATCATCAAAATCAATAATTGGGTCAACAATCTCCCCCTTTTTGATGATTATAAAAACATTGAGTATATGCATAGTATTCTTAAATTCAAATTTTTAAGGAAATGACCTTCACAAATGGGCTCCCCCTGAATGAGGTAGCTCCCTCTATGAAGTTCAAATTATCAGTTGTTGTTCCTTTGATACTTAAGATTTATGCAATTTCAAACAAACTTTATACTAATCAAATAAGCTTTAAACAATTTCAAACAAGTATTCTTACTATTCCAATCACATACTAACCAATGCATATACAACATAACTTTCTCCCCCTTTTTTGTAATCAACAAAAAGAAAAAGAGAAGTTAAGTCATAAGATAAAATTGATAGATCAAAAGGTAATTTCATTGCATCAAAAGTATTACAAAATGGAACTGAACTTTGACATTACATTAAACTGCACATCATTATATCAAAAACTTTTATTATATCAAAATTAAACTTTCATTACATCAAGATTTTATTTCTATTACATCAAAATTCATTACATTATTACATGAAGATCATATATTAGTTCTAATAATCCTTGTTAAATGATCTACAATCTTCTGCATTCCTTCAGTCTGAAGCTTGACGTAGTCTTTTAGTCTTTCATCAACAAACGTACAAGCAGTGACAATTTTATCTTGTAACTCGGCATTGCACTTTGAATAAATATCAGAATCTCCACAGATGTCTTTAAGTTCTTCAAAATGTTCTTCAAATCACCACTTAAAGATACAGTAGAAGAGCTAAGAGTTGATTCAATTTTGGCAATCCGATCATCTAATGAATAAAGAGTTTCTTTAATATTCATAAATTTATTATCAAACTCAGTCTTCAATTCATCCTTCTGAGCAACAAGAAGACTTCTAAGTTGCTCTAACTGAAGGTCTAAAAATCCGACTGATGAAGTAGATGAAGTAGATGGAATCACTGGTACTGGGACAGGAGCAGGAGCAAGACTACTAGGATGTGGAGATGGAATCCTTATAGATGGACCATCCTCACAAGATACAAAATGTCTAGGCTCGGGGACTCTCTCATCCAAGTTCCCTTTCCTTTCCCACTGACCATTAATTTTAACAAATCCCATTCGATGCAAAGTGGCCAAACTATAATAATCAGTATGTCTCAGGCTCTTGGAGGGTTCATTATCCAAAATTACAACCCCTTGGCTTCTGAATACCATAGTTAAGATCATGCCGTAGGGTAGTGACGATCTTCTCCTTCCTCCAGCCTCGGCCATATAAAATATCATCATAGCAGCTAGATTAATGGGCTGACCGGTCAATACACTATCCATCACAACAATGTCCCGCTCGGAGACATACTCAAAATGTCTGGTCTTCGAAAACAAAATTCTGCTGCAAATGTTGTGTAACAACCTTAATTCCAAGGGCAGCTGATTAGCCCTAATTTCCTTAAATTCAGTAACCTCTCTCCCTAACATCCTTGATAGGGCAGCTGATCTCTCACTGTGCACATCAGCAGCTAATCCAGTAATGGGGATGCTCAGGAGATTTCTAATTTGTGAAATGTAAGGTGAATCCGTTTTCCTCTAACAGTGCTTATTAAACCACCATCTCCTCTTGCTAAATTAAAGTAAAATTCCTTTACTAGTGCTGGGTATGTAGGAACATCAAGAGAACATACTTGATCCCATCCAAGCTCCTTAAGTTGCCTACCAATCGAAAAACCCTCGGATTCAAAAAGTTTGAAATCAACTTTTCTTCCCATAGTGATTACCCTCCCTGCTAGGGTATCTACCTGAGGTGAAGTGGCGTTAGGATTGTCTGAATCGGTGGAGGAATCTTCACTTGGAGACAGCTCGCGGATGGGTCACCTTACGGAACGCTTCCCAGTCACCACGGTCGCTCCAATTACCGAACCTCTCCTCTTAGGCGCCATTGGATCCGTAGGAAGGCTTGAGAGAAGTGGAGTTAGAGATGGGGAGGTTTTGGAAGAGTTTTGGAGGGATTTGGTGGAGGATTCAAAGAGTAATGAAATGACGAGGTGTCGACTCTGCCCTAATAAATCGGTTTTGGAATCCCAGGTGTCGACTCCCACAAAGTCGAATGTCGACTCCAAATCGCTAACACAGTCAGCGCTCGAACTGGAATCGGCTCCACTTACACGGGTGTTGGCTCCAAGGTCAGGGACCGAGAGCGACACAGTCAGAGGTGTCAACTCCTCATTCTGAGGTGTCGACTCCAATGATAGTTTTAGAGAAAAATAATTGAAATTCAACCATCTGAAACTTGTCAAAATATATTTTATAAAATCTTGATAAAATTTTGGAGTATTAAGAATCAAATACCTCAGATGACTAGATAATTTGTCCTTAAAATTATGGGAGGAATATATAAAAAAATTAATAGAAATCTAGATAGTCATTCCTTAATGTTTCAAAATCAATCCAAAGGGTCACATATCCCTAATTCACCTCTAAGATAACAAAATCTCTCTTCACTCAAAGGTTTTGTAAATATATCAGCTAATTATTCTTCAGTATTAACATATTCAAGACAAATTTCATTATTAGCTACATGTTCTCTTATAAAATGATATCTAATTTCAATGTGTTTTGTTCTTGAATGTTGAATTGGATTTTTAGTTAGATTTATTGCACTTGTGTTATCACATCTAATTGGAGTTTTATCAAGTGTTATGCCATAATCTTCAAGTTGTCTCTTAATCCAAAGGATTTGAGCACAGCAACTTCCAGCTGCAACATATTCTGCTTCAGCAGTGGATAATGCAACCGAATTTTGCTTTTTGCTAAACCAAGAGATTAAGTTACTACCTAAGAATT
>UESW01003903.1:561404-617272 GCA_900491605.1 Calamus simplicifolius | reverse complement strand
TTCTTGACTTCCTCCTCTTGATGTTGTTTCATGGTTAGCTCATGAGTCATCAAGGATCCAAGTAGCTCCTCCAGGGGTAATGTGTTGAGGTCCTTGGCTTCTTGGATTGCTGTCACCTTTGCTTCCCAAGTCCTTGGAAGTGACCTAAGAATTTTGCGAACAAGTTCAGAATTAGTATAGGTTTTTCCAAGACTTTTCAAACCATTCACAATATCGGTAAATCTAGTGTACATGCAAGCTATAGTTTCAGTTTGGTCCATGCAAAATAACTCATATTTATGAACAAGAATATTTATTTTAGATTCTTTTACTTGGTTTGTACCCTCGTGGGTAACCTCTAATCTATCCCAAATCTCTTTTGCGGAATTACATGTAGAAATATGATTAAATTCATTAGCATCTAATGAACAATATAAAACATTCATGGCCTTAGCATTGAGCTGTGCCATTTTTCTATCATTATCATTCCAATCCCTTTTGAGCTTCGAACAATAGTGCCATCAACAATGTGTGTGGGTGTACTAGGTCCATTAGTTATAACACCCCATAATTCATAATCAGAAGCTTGAATGAATATCCTCATTCTTGCTTTCCAATATGAATAGTTGGAATCATTAAATAAGGGAGGTCTATTCGTAGAATGACCTTCGACAAATGATCCAACTTGAGCTGCCATTTGGATCTTTAGCTCTTGATCGTGTGATCAAATTCGAATGAGCACTTGCTCTGATACCAATTGTTGGCCCAGATGGCAACCCAAGAGGGGGGGGGGGGGGTGAATTGGGTTCTTTAAAAAATTTGACCTTTTTAAAAATTATCTGCTCTAAGACAAATGAAATTAATTGCAATGCAAATATAAAGCACAAACAAGGAGATAAAGATAGAGATAATGAATGCACGACAAACACAAGGATTTTATAGTGTTTCGGTGTATCCAACACCTACGTCCACTCCCAAGATTCACTTGGGTCTACACTATAACTAACTAGATTACAGCCGAGTTGTTTTACAAGAGCACAACTCACAACTTGTTGTTTTCCCTTCGGGATCACAACGAACTCAGCCGATTTTTGGGCTCACCAGCACAAAACCTTAAACTCAAGCTAATCTAGCTTGACCCGAGGTTAACAACCTCCACTAGTTCAATCCCCTTGATAGAACTAGCACAAACAAATATAAGAATGTTTTACAATGATTCATAGCTCCTTAGTTGAGCAAATATTCAAAATAAAGTAAACAAGTTTAGAAAAGCCTGTTTGGAGATAGTTGAATTTGAGCTTTTCTTCTTTTCCTCTTCTCCTTTTGGAATGATGAATCAAGCCTCAGCTTTAATCCCTCACAGTCGTTGCAGTTGAGAAGATTGAAAATGGAAGAAATAGAGCTTTTTCTTCAATTTGGGAAATCCATCGATTTTTTTTTTGATTTGGGCGCCTTGGATTCCTCTTTGAGCTTTTTGGAGTGGAAGGATTTGAGTTTGAATGCTTTTCTCGTAAGATTCAGGCTCAGGCTTTCTCAGATTTTTGATTTGAAATTTTTTCTATTTTTTGTCACTTTTCAAACGGATGTTTTTCCCCTTTTATAGATTTCTTTTAATCCATTTTGGGAAGGAAACTAGCCATTGGAGTGTACCTGGAAACAAAATATATTCGTTAGAAATTAGGTAAAAAGGAAATATTATCGTTAGAGCTGATCTGGCAATTTAAATTTTCGTCCCAGTCAGGTTGGAGTCGGCTCCAACTTTTCATGTGTCGGCTCCAGATCATTTTTCCAAAAATAGAAATTTTCGAGTTCGTTGAGGAGTCGGCTCCGAAAAAGTAAGTGTCGGCTTGCCATCGTCAGGTGTCGGCTCCCGAATACTGTGTGTGTTGGCTCCAGGATGCTCAAAAAATCAACGTTCTGTCCCCGCATCAGAGTCGGCTCAGACACTATAAGTGTCGACTCCGAAACTCTAGGTGTCAGCTCCGGACCATATCAAAAATTAGAATAAAATTTGAATGGCCATAGGGTCGGCTCCAGGGATTCTAGGTGTCGACTCCAGGTTCTGAAACTTTAAAATTGAAGTTTTGCAATTGATTCAAAACACGTTTCTTAATTCATTTAAATTGATCAAATAATTTTAACTCCTGAAACACTTCTTAAATCCATTAGTAATCAAAAAATATACTCAATCCCTTTATTAATAATCAAAATCAATAATTAGGTCAATAGTATGTATGTATGTATACACATACATACATACATACATACATATATATATATGTATATATATGTATATATATATATGTATATATGTATATATGTATGTATATATATGTATGTATATGTATATATATATATATATATATATATGTATATATATGTATGTATATGTATATATGTATGTATATATGTATATATATATGTATATGTATATATATATATGTATATGTATATGTATGTATGTATATATATATATATATATATATATATATATATATATATATATATATATATATATATATATATATATATATGTATGTATGTATGTATTCTTAATAAGAAAAGACATATAAAAGTAAATAATTATAATGATACGTATATAAATAGCAAAATTAAAACATTGCGCATATAATTTTAAATATTTATAAAGATATACATGTAAAAAATTCTATATTATAATATAATAACAATATTTAAGTCTTTATCCCAAGTAGTCAGATCGTTATGTGAGCCATTCTTATCTATTCTACTCAATTTAGGATTATAATTTTTATAGCATGCAAAAATATTAAATCTTCCTTTATTAATTTCTTTTATGTGATTTTTAGTTTATCTACACTCCTTTGATAACATAACATTATATAATATATTGTAATATAATATAATATAATATCCTTGCCTTACTTTTTTTTCCTTTTTAATATCATTTACACTGTCTTTATAACCCATGCAACCCTTCTCTTGCCCATCCACCCATTCTCTTTTTTCTATCTTTATCTATATTGTCTCTCTCCACTTCTTTCTTCTCTCTTATCCTCTCATCAAAGGGAACATGAATCTAGTATGGAAGTCCACTTGCCCATATCTCTTTTTCTTTTCAAGCTTGCACTCCTTGATAGGGTATCATAATGTAGGAGGAGAAGACAAGTCAGCGGACTTATCTTCTAAGAGAAATCATCACTAAGGCAATCACAATTCAATTGTTGGGTAATGGGCCTAAAGGCCTTGAATACCCTAATGGGCCTTGAAAGCCCATTACCTCCTCCTTGTGTGTGAATGAGAAATTGTGAGGATATTTAGTTTTACATCGAAAAAATTAAGAAAGAAAGGTTCACTTATATGGAAACATCTTTCGTCATGCTTAAGTTTCTTAGGCTCATCATAAGTGGATAGATTGAAGGTGATGGTGATGCTACGCATCACCCCCGCTCATGCGCGTGTGCGAAGGGCGCAATGGGCGCTTTATAGGCGGATCGCGTGATCTGAAAATCACGAAGACGACTGGGCATATCAAGGATGATAAGCCCTTACCCTCACATCCTTTGATCAAATCCGATCAAAGTAATTCAAATTAAATTAAAACCGTAGGGTTGCTTTCAAAGGGCACCTAAAGGCTATAAATAGGACCGTAGACATTAGCATTTTCATTCAATCCAATTTGATTCCATTCTTCTCTTAGGCATTTGCATACTCTCCTAAAGGAAGTATAGCAATAGTGCATATAAAAAGAGAGAGAAGCATTCTTGGTTTGATATTGTTGATGAATTATAGTGTTGTTTCATCAAAAGAAGACTGTTGTATCATGAGAAACAATCGTCATACAGACCGTAAGCACCATTGTGGGATAAAATCATCTTAAGGACATAAAGTCTAACTCTAGACTCAGTCTTATCAATTAGGCAGCTACAATCTGTGCCAACAATCTTAAGACAACTTTCCTACTATCACGAAAATACTGCTGCAAATGGCTACCATGACTACATCCGTTCAAGCCGAGAAACCGAAGTTCTCCGACACTGACTTCAAAAGGTGGCAACAGAAGATGCTATTCTATCTCACAACTCTGAATCTAATTAGAGTACTGAATGAAGATCCATTAGTCCGAAGGAAGGAGAGACCAACAAGCAAGTGATTACTGCAGTGGATGTATGAAAGTATTCAGACTTTCTTTGTAAGAACTACATTCTAAATTGTCTGAATAATACTCTGTACAATGTGTACAGTAGTATTGCTACTGCCATAGAATTATGGGCATCCCTGGACAAAAAGTATAAAACAGAGGATGCTGGACATAAGAAGTTTATGATTGAAATATTCTTAGACTACAAAATGGTCGACCATAAAACTATTATGGAGCAAGTTCAAGAGCTCCAGATCTTCCTGCATGAGATACATGCAGAGAGAATGTCTCTCAGTGAGTCATTTCAGGTAGCTGCCATTATAGAGAAGTTACCACCATTATGGAAGGACTTCAAGAACTACCTAAAGCATAAGCGAAAGGAGATGGGACTTTAAGATCTAATTATTCGCCTGAGGATCGAGGAAGACAACAAAAGCCAAGACAAGAAGATAGGAGGACAACCTGCTGAGCCTAAGGCCAGCCTCATAGAAGGGAAGAAGAAACACAAGTTTCCTAGCGAAGGCTTTAAACAGAAGAAGGGCAATCCAAAGAAATATAAGATCAAGGAAAAATTCTTTGTATGTGGAACGCAAGGACACAAATCCAAGGACTGCCATTTAAAGGAGAAAGAAAAGAAAGAGGTCAACATTACTGAAACCCTATCCCAAGAAGTATTCGAGATGATGCTGTTAGCTGTTATGTTTGAAGCAAACATGGTTGATAAAACTAATGAGTGGTACATCGATACTGGAGCTACCAGACATGTCTGCTTTGATAAGAGTATGTTCTCATCATATACTTCTATCAATAGTAGAAATTTGGTCATGGATAACTCTGCTACATCCAAGATAAAAGGACTTGGCTGCATTGTTTTGAAGATAACATCTGGCAAAGAGCTTCTACTTAATGATGTGCTACATGTCCCTAACATTCGAAAGAATCTTATATCAAGCTCCTTCTTAAGCAAACATGGCTTTAGGATAGTTTTTGAATCTGACAAATTTGTACTCACTAAGAAGGGAATATTTATTGGAAGAGATTACTTGAATAATGGATTATTCAAGGTAAATGTAATGACTGTACATAGAAACCTTGAAATGAATAAAGTCCTGGCCCCAGTCGGCCTCGGCCCCAGCCAACCTCGGCTTTAGTCGGCCTCGGCCCCAGTCGGCCTCGGTCTTCAGACGGCCTTGGCCCTAGTCAGCCTCGGCTCTCGGCCTCGGCTCCTAGTCGGCCTCGGCCCTAGTCAGCCTTGGCTCCCAGTCGACCTCGGCCCTAGTCAGCCTCGGCTCCTAGTCGGCCTCAGCCCTAGTCGGCATCAGTCTCTAGTCGGCCTCGGTCCTAGTCGGCCTCAGCTCCCAGTTGGCCTCGGCCCCAGTCGGCCTCGGTCTCCAGTCGGCCTTGGCCTTTGCTCTTCCGCTTGGCCTCGGCTTCGGTCTTGGCTCCGGCTTCGCCTACCTCGGCCCTAAACACCAACTGCTGCATAGCTCACTCACCCACCTTCCGCTAGGATTACGGGTGGTTACGGATACTATAGTTGCCGATATCTGCAAAACACATTTGACAGCCAGGCGCCAACCTGTGGAGCTGATCTTAACAGAAGATCCGACTGTTATCGCCAAAGGGTAAGAGGGACCCACGAATAGGTATATAAAGACATCGACCCCCAAGAAGGGAAGGGAGGGAATCTCTACTCTCTCATTCAAATCCATGTCCTCCAAATCGCTGACTTGAGCATCGGAGGGTCCCCGCTGGAACTACCAGTCTGGGACTTTTCTTGCAGGTTCCCGGCTGAAAGAGGCGGTCCCTGTCCTTCCTTGAAGGCCTATGAAGCATTTCTGTTGCCTGACGCTCCTCGAAAGTGATTTCGAAGCAACAGATTGGCGTGCCAGGAAGGGAGGGTCAACGATGCTAGTTTGCATATCCTCATTCCCTTTTTGTCAAAATGGTGGATCATAAAGATGGCGATTACAAGAATCCAACAAGCTTTTGCCAGCTATGCTAGGGGGGCACCTTCAATGATTTAACCAGCACGAGGCCAACTCTTGTTCCACCATCACCACTATCTCAGACCATTCAAGCAGAACATCTTGCCACCCTCACCCTGCAAATCCAAGCATTGACGGCAGCTGTCCAAAAGCTCCAGAAGCAACATCTCATGACCACACAATAGTGAGCAAAAGCTTCCGTTCACTCCTTGGTCGCTGCCCAAGCCAGCCATCCTTCATCCTGCTGGGGCTCTCCCCAGTAAGATGTCCACCGTCATCAAGCTCATCAGCGACTTAAAGCTCAGAGAGCCACCACTCGCCGCCCAAGCAGCCTTCTCTCCTACGGACGACGACACAGAGGAAGGCCCAAGTAAGGGCAATGACACCTCCTCTCCAATCAACTTGATTCCCTGGGGGGTTAGACCACCAGCGGACTAAAGTATCCAAATCAGCAAAAGGAAATAGGGATGCTACGAGAGCTAAGTACATTATACTTAAACAGAATTTCTTTTATTGATACTTGAAAATATCATGCAGGGAAGACTGACTCCGGTCGGCACTCAAAGCCCGATGTACCATCTGTACTTAAAGCCCGACTTCGGTCAGCACTCAAAGCCCGACTCTGGTTGGCACTCAAAGCTCGATTTTGCGTCGGCACCAAAGCCCGAGGCTAGCTTGGCACTAAAGATCAACCCAACGTTGGCGCTCAAAGCCCAACTTCGGTCGACACTCAAAGCCCGATGTACCATCGGCACTCAAAGCCCGACTCCGGTCGGCACTCAAAGCCTGATTTCGCATCGGCACCAAAGCCCGAGGCCAGCTCGGCACTGAAGATCAACCCAGCATTGGCACTTAAAGCCCGACTCCGGTCGGCACTCAAAGCCCAATGTACCATCGGCACTCAAAGCCCGACTCCGATTGGCACTCAAAGCCCAATGTACCATCGGCACTCAAGCCCGACTCCAGCTCGGCAACAAGGACTTGACTCCAGCTCGGCAACAAAGAATCAACTCTCATATCACCCTCGAGGTTTAAAAGGCATCACCCTCTGGGGTTAAAAGGCACCTGAGCCTGGTCCAAGCACCCTCAGGTCACCCTCCGGGGTTAAAAGGCATCACCCTCCGGGGTTAAAAGGCATCTGAGCCTGGTCCAAGCATCCTCAGGTCACCCTCCGAGGTTAAAAGATACCTGAGCCTAGTCCAAGCACCCTTAGGTCACCCTCTGGGGTTAAAAGGCACCTGAGCCTGGTCGCAGTACCCTTAGGTCACCCTTCGGGGTTAAAAGGCACATGACGACTCTCAACTCTCAAGTCATCCTTCAGGGTTAAAGGCCCAAGTATGGTCCCATCGCAGCGACTCTCGGGTCATCCTTCAGGGTTCAAAAGGCTTCCAACGGCCTCAACTCTACCTCAGCAGCATCATCATAGCCTCAACGGCTTCACTTTAGCCTCAACGGCTTCACTTTAGCCTCAGCGGCTCTAACTCTGCCTCAATGGCCAATGGCCAATCGATTGACGAGCATCTGCACCGAACTTGGCAACTCGGCCTTCCCCCTGTCTGCCACCTTTTCTCTCTCCTTCGCATGAAGCCAGCTTCTGCTCGGCCTCGGCCTTGGACCAGCTTCCACTCGGTGTCGGCCCCTTCCCTCGGCCTCGTACGGCCTCGGACTTTGGCCTTGGCCTCAGCTCCCGGCACTGGCTCCCTTCGCCTGCGGACTTCCCGCTCGGCCTCAAACCCGCTCGGCCTTGTACGGCCTCAGACATGCTCGGCCTTGGCTTTTCTCTTTGGCTTTAGACGACCACAACTCCCGCAGCAACCGGCCTTGGAGTTGTTCCCCCCGGCCTCTCGGCCTCAGACCCGCTCGGCCTCATACGAGCTCAGGCATACTCGGCCTTAGCTCCCATGGAAACTGGCCTCAAACATGTTCCCCCCGGCCTCTTGGCCTCTGACCGCTCGGCCTCATACAGCCTCAGACATGCTCAGCCTCGACTTTTCTCCTCGGCCTTAGCACTCGGCCTCAGCTCCCGTAGCAACCAACCTCGGACCTGTTCCCCCCGGCCTCTCGGCCTCAGACCCGCTCGGCCTCATACAGCCTCAGACATGCTTGGCCTCGGCTTTTCTCCTCGGCCTCAGCACTCGGCCTCAGCTCCCACAGCAACCGACCTTGGACCTGTTCCCCTCGGCCTCTCGGCCTCAGGCCCCCTCGGCCTCGACACTCGGCTGCCTCCTCAGCCTCGTACAGCCTTGGCACTCGACTGCCCCCTTGGCCTCGTACGGCCTTGGCACTCGGCTACCCTCTCGGCCTCGTACAGCCTCGGCCTCAGCTTCCACTTGGCCTCGGCCTCGGCTCCCAGCACCAAGGTCCCCTCGGCCTCGTGGCTCCCCTCAGCTTTGTGCGGCCTCGGCCTTGGCACCAAGTTCTCCCTAAGCCCGAGGCCAGCTTGGCACCAAAGCTCAAGGCCAGCTCGGCACCTAATACCTCCAGGATTGGCACCAGCTCTATCTATCAGCCTCAGCGGCATTATTATAGCCTTAGCAGCTCTATTTCTGCTTCGGCAATTTTATCTCAACTTCAACGACTTTATCTTGGCAGCCTCAAGTCGGCGGATAGCCATGAAGAGACTTCCAGACTTTATGACAAAAAGAAGATCCAAAGTCAACTCATAGTCAGGAGAAATTGACTCCCCAACTCATAGTTAATGGGCATCCACTTTTAAACTCTGCGTCGGGAGAGGATTGCTGGCTGCCCTCGGCTAGCCAACAGTATTTAACTTACCTTCAAACTGTGCTTAAAGTTTTTGAACATGCAAAAAGCATGCCTCCAAAAAGCATGAAAATGTCTACACAAAGCAAGGCAAAAGGAAAAAGATCTCTCCACTAGAAAGGAATCAGAACTGAAGCAAGCATGAAAGGACAAGAGCAAAGATGAAGAGCTCTACACTCCTTTCGCTTAGCTGATGCACGACACACAAGCTCAAGGAGTGTGGGGGGCATTTGATGGGGCCAGTTGACCCCATGGGCAATAGAGACAATAATTTTTGGATGGCCTCCTCTTAAGATAGCAATTTTTAGATGATTTTCCTAGGCAACAATCCTCATCAGCAGCAATCCTCGTCGGCCTTCCTGAGCGGCTTAATTCAATCAGCGGTGTGGCACCTCCGCCATCATTACCAACTGAAACTCCTTCGCCACCGGCGACGGTGGTAACGTTGGACCAGTTCGTCACTTTGGTCCAGCAGGTTCAAGCATTGACCCAATTGGTCCAAGGCTTCAGGCAATTCCTGGCCCTGCCGTCCCTGCTCCTCAGTTTCATGAAGAGGCCGCTGCCCCTCCTCCACCAGCGATCTCTTCCTCCAATCCACCAGAAGCAGTGGATTATCATCACCAACCCACGAGAGCAAAGCTAGTGCCATAACGAGCTAGAGGGAAGAGCCCGCTCAGATCTAGGCAGGTTCGTTTCCCCTCCCCGGTGTCTTCCTAGGACTCAACGCTGCTACCATCTTCCCATCGCCCATCCCTTTCTACCACTCTGGACGAAGGGATCAGGCAGCAAATGCAAAAGATGCATCGAGAATGGCATAGGAGTTAGATGCTATCGGACAAGCCCCTTCACCTCAGCCAAAAGCGAAGTAGGGCATCTCCTTCTCCAAGAGGATCATGAGGGAAGTGATTTTTTCTCATGTTAAGCTCCCTACTATCAAGCCGTACCATAGATCCACCGATCCCGATGATAATCTGAGCAGCTTCAGATCCATCATGATGTTTCATGGAGCGTCGGATGCGATCCTGTGTCGAGCTTTCCCCTCCACTCTACGAGGATCCATCTGAACCTGGTTCAACAGTTTGAAGCCAGGTTCCATTGATTCTTTTGATGAACCGAGCTATTTGCTCATCTGCTAGTTCGTTAGTAGCCGTCGCCAATGATGAAGATCCGATTCCCTTTTGAGGCCAAGCAGAGAGAGGGGGAGTTGCTGAAGAATTATCTAGGCCGCTTCAACACAGCCCTCCTGAAAGTCGATCATCTGACCATGAGGTAGCCATGTCTGCCTTGGCGGGAGGGGTGTCGAAGGAAGGAGACTTCTACCTGGCTTGAGAGTTAATTACCCGAAGAGCCTTTCAGACATGATGTCCCTGGTGGTACGTCAGGGTTGAAGAATCAAGGAGATCAGCTCGAGTTGAGCAGTTGAGGAAGGAGACAAAGGGCTTGGACAAGCAACGGGCCCACCGCCGTGCTAGCCCGCCTTGCCACCATAGAGCTCCTCTGCCACCGCTTTAAGACTGAACCCAGAGTCCGGCTCGAAGGTTCTACCGCTACACTCCCCTCACAGCGCCAAGAGCATAAATCCTGATGGAGATCGAGCGGCAAATTCCTCGGCCTTCTCGTCTCTGAGGCAATGCAACTCGGAGGGACCCGATCAAGTACTGCCGCTTCCATTGAGATTATGGGCATGATACCAAGGACAGTTGGCAGCTCAAGAATGAGATCAAGCGATTGATCTGGCGGGACATATTGGATCGGTTCAGATGGCCCCCTGAGCCAAACAATAAGAAGAATCGCCAACCCGAGCCTTGCCAGCTTCCTCCACCAAATCCCTCGGTCATCGGTAATGTTAATGTGATAACAGTGGCCGATTCCCCATCCTCTTGGCCAGGCGAGGAAGAAAACCCGCCAAAGAAAGCTCAAGTCGATGAGCTCACTTTCTCTGATGAAGACCTTTGAAAGGTACAGTACCCCCATGATGATGATTTGGTTGTATCTTTGAATATGAATAATTATGATGTACACCGTATATTGATTGATAGTGGAAGCTCTGTTAATATTTTATACTTTGATGCCTTTGTGAGATTAAAATTCTGGGTAGAGAGCCTTTGACCCATGGAGTCCACCCTAGTGGGCTTCATAGGTGACTCTATAATCCCCGAAGGAGTTGTTACTCTGTCAGTTTGAGCCGGCACCTAGCCCCGCGTGACTACCGAGCTCATGGATTTTCTCGTGACCAAGCTCCGGTCTCCTTACAATGCCATCCTCGATAGGCCGAAGCAAATATCTCTCAAGGCTATCATTTTCATTCCCCATCTCGCCATAAAGTTTCCCACCGAATGGGGAGTGGGGGTTGTTTGGGGAAGTCAGATCATAGCTTGGCATTGTTTTATCACCGACCTTCAGTCCAGAAAGCCTGAGGTAGATGGGTTGGATGCTCGAAAAGATTTTACCGAGCAATGAGGAGAGCCAGCTAAAGAACTGGAGGAAGTACCGCTCAACGAAACCTAGTCCGACAGAACCATAAAGGTCGGGTCATAACTAGAAGGAAAGCTTTGGCAAGAATTGATTGAATTCCTTTGGAGGAATGCTGATGTCTTCGCCTGGTCCGCACCGGATATGCTTGGAATCAACCCAGATGTCCTGGTCCACTGCCTCAGCGTGGATGAGACATTCCGGCCAATTAAGCAAAAGAAAAGGAGCTTCGCCCTTGAGCACCAAAAAGCCATTAAAGAAGAAGTGGACAAACTCATCAAAGCCCAATTCATCTGGGAGGTTAATTACCTCGACTGGATGGCGAATATGGTCATGGTAAAAAAGTTGAATGGCAAGTGAAGGATCTGCATCGACTTCACTGACCTCAACAAGGCCTGCCCAAAAGATAGCTTCCCTCTTCCGTGGATCGACCAGCTCGTGGATTCAACTTTGGGCCATCAAATGCTGACTTTTATGGATGCCTATTTGGGCTACAACCAGATCTGAATGGCGCTCAAAGACGAGAAGAAAACCGCCTGCATCACCGATTGAGGTATCTATTGCTACCGAGTTATGCCCTTTGGCCAGGTGCCACCTACTAAAGGCTGGTCAACAAAGTCTTCAAGGAGCAAATTGGTCGGAACATGGAGGTGTATATTGATGATATATTGGTAAAGAGCAAGGAGGCATCGCAGCACATTGAGGACCTTGCAGAGAGCTTTGCTACACTTCGAAAGTATCAGATGAAGCTCAATCCCACCAAATGCGCCTTCGGGGTCAACTCCGAAAAATTCCTAGGCTTCATGGTCTATTAGCGAGGCATTGAGGCAAATCCCCAGAAGATTCAAGTCCTGCAGCAAATAGCCCCGCCGGAGTTAGTCAAGAACGTGCAACACCTCACTGGAAGAATAGCAGCCATCAGCCGCTTCATTGCTCGGTCGGCCGAGAAATGCCTTTCCTTCTTCAAAGCGCTTAGGTCGGCCAAAAACTTCCAATGGACCACAGATTGCTATAAATCCTTTGAAGATCTCAAAAAATACCGGCTCACCACCTCTCCTCAGCAGCCCGAAGTCAGGGGAAGTGCTGAATCTATACTTGGCGATTATCAAAAATGTCGTTGGCTCGGTGCTAATTAGAGAGGAGAACAAAATCCAAAGACCTATTTATTATGTCAGCAAACTACTCAAGGACACTGAAACAAGGTATACTCAAGTCGAGAAGATGGTACTGGCTCTAGTAATGTCGGTCCAAAAGCTGCGGCCATATTTCCAAGCGCACACTGTTACTGTCCTGACTGACTAACCCATCAAAGCGATTATTCATCGCCCAGAAGCGTCAGGGAGAATGACCAAATGGGCTGTCGAGCTGAGCGAGCACGACATTCAGTATCAGCCTCGTCCAGCCATTAGAGCTTAGGTTCTGGCGGATTTCCTCCTTGAGTGCACCATACCCAAAGCCTAGCGCCCCATAGTTGCTTCATGCTGATGGATCCTTCAGTGCGGGCGTTCTGGCACCAGCCTGGTTCTCACCAGTCCAGAGGGCATAACTTTCGAATATGGCATCCGCTTCTCCTTCCCGACTTCAAACAATGAAGCAGAGTATGAAGCCCAGCTTGCCGGACTCCAAATCGCCCATGAGCTTAAGGTCAAAAAACTAATTGCCTACACCGACTCCTAGTTGGTGGCTGGCCAGGTGCAGGGAGAATTCGGGGCTCGAGAGCCGAGTATGATTCAGAATTTTCAAAAGGTGCACAATTTATCCTTCTATTTTGATGAATTTAAAATTATTCAGATCCCAAGGACTAAAAACACATGTGCCGACCTTCTGTCTCGCTTGGCAATGGATCTCGAGCGAAAATTCCACTTGGAGGTCCTAGAGAAGCCCAGCATTGCCGATGCTGACCAGATGATGCAGGTCGACACCGAACCATCCTGGATGGACCCCCTGCACAAGTATCTTAAAGAAGGGCTGCTACCCACAGATAGAAAAGAAGCAAGGAAGCTAAAAATGCAATCATCTCATTATGTTCTGATTGATAACTGGCTATATAAGCGGTCCTTCTCAATGCCACTGCTTAAATGCCTTCGACCAACAGAGGCCAATTATGCTCTTCGGAAGGTCCATGAAGGCATCTGTGGCAATCATCTCGGTGGTCAGGCCCTGTGCCATAAAGTGTTGCGTCAAGGGTATTATTGGCTGACGATGCAAAAGATGCCGATGACCTCGTTCGAGCTTGTGATTCATGCCAGAGGCACTCAAATGTCTAGAGGCTCCCCTCGGCGCACTTGACTTCCATATCATCTCTTTGGTCCTTCGCCAAATGGGGAATGGATATTCTTGGCCCTTTCCCCCTTACAACAGGGCAAAGGAAGTTCCTATTTGTTACAATTGATTATTTCACTAAGTGGGTTGAAGTCGAAGCAGTCGCCCAGAAAACCAAAGCTCGTGCAAAAGACTTCGTGTGGAGGTCCATCATCAGCTTTGGCCTTCCCTACACTATCATCATCGACAATAGGAAACTGTTCGACAATCCAAAGTTCTAGGAATTCTGTGAGGATCATGGCATTCTCCATCGCCTGATGTCGGTCGGACATCCTTAAGCCAATGGAGAAGCCGAGGTAACCAACCGAACACTCCTGCAGGGGATCAAAGCTCGGCTTAACCGGGCGTGAGGCAGATGGGCCGAGCTCCACCATGTATTGCGGGTGTACCAAACCACTGAGAGGATACCCACAGGACAAACCCCATTTAAGATGGCTTTTGACACAGAAGTTATCATCCATGTGGAGGTCGGACTCCCCTCCCCTCGCGTGGAAGGCTATTCAGAAGAATCCAACGACGAGCAGCTCCGAACTAATCTTGATTTAGTAGAAGAAGTCAGGGAGAAAGTCCGAATCCGGATGGCCGCCTACCAGCAAAGAGTAGCCCACTATCACTCCACTAGAGTCCGAGAAAAATTTTTCCTCCTCGGCGATCTAGTGCTTCAAAAGGCATCCGTCTCAAAGCCACTGGAGCAAGAAAATTGTCCCCAAATTAGGAAGGTCCCTACCAAGTGACGGAAGTAATCAGACCTGGCACCTACAAACTCTAAGATTTGGATGGGAAATCTATTTCTCGGACATGGAACTCAGATAATCTTTGTGCATATCATCAGTAAAAGTACGCTCTTACTAAACTCATTCTATTCATTGAATTAAATTTAACTCTCAAAGGCTCGCAAAATTTTTATAACTCTCTTTGGAAGCTGCAATGAGGAGCAGGTCCTGCTGTACATAAAATCCTTGGTCAGGCTGAGCGATCTCCGTACCTTGGCCGCTCCAAGTAAAATATAATCTTGAAGCCTCGGCCAAGCCGAATGACGGTCTCCGTACCTTGGCCGTGCCAAGTAAAATATAATATTTTTAAATACTCGGTCGGGCCGAGCGATCTCCATACTTTGGCCGCGCCAAGTAAAATATAATCTTTTTAAATCCTCGGCCAGGCCAAGCGATCTCCGTACCTTGGCTGTGCCAAGTAAAATATAATCTTGAAGCCTCGGCCAAGCCGAGTGATGGTCTCCGTACCTTGGCCATGCCAAGTAAAATATAATCTTTTTAAATCCTCTGTTGGGCCGAGCGATCTCCGTACCATGGTTGCGCCAAGTAAAATATAATCTTGAAGCCTCAGCCAAGCCGAGTGACGGTCTCTGTACCTTGGCCATGCCAAATAAAATATAATCTTTTTAAATCCTCGGCCGGGCTGAGCGATCTTCGTACCTTGGCTGCGCCAAGTAAAATATAGTCTCCGAAGCCTCAGCTAAATTGAGTGATATATTTCTGAAAAATCTCCGAAGCCTCGGCCAAATTGAGTGATATATTTCTGAATAATTTCTGAAACCTTGGCCAAACCGAGTGATATATTTCTGAATGATCTTCGAAGCCTCGGCCAAACCGAGTGATATATTTCTGAATGATCTCGAAGCCTCGGCCAAACCGTGTGATATATTTATGAATAATCTCAGAAGCCTCGGCCAAACCGAGTGATATATTTTTGAATGATCTCCAAAGCCTTAGCCAAACCGAGTGATATAGTTCTAAAGCTTCAGCCTGATCAGATGATTTCTTAAATACTCTGGCACGACTAAGGCGTCCTATCATGCTTCGGTAGAGGTAAGTAACCTTCCTCCACTTATCGGCGAGATTATACAAGTTCTTTCATCCCCTCGAGTAGGATCATGTATGCATCATAAGTTCACAGGGCCGCCCAGGCCTCCCTCTAACCTAAACAGAGGTGAACGCTTCTTCCGCAAAGGACTAAATATCGTGCTTAACAAAAATAAAATGGCAAAAGCACCGCTGGACTTATGCTGCAGTAGCGCAATATGAGTAAGACAACTCTCAGCACAACCATACTGGAAAAAGAAATAAGTAGTCGAAGAAGAAAGAGTAAGAACTTTCTTTATTGATGAAAAAATTACAACCTCCTGAGAGGCATTACAAGTGCATCATATCATAGGAAATAAAGATAAATAAAATAAAAGCTCAGCTGAGCAGCTTCGGTCGATAACGATGTTTCTACATCCGACCCTAGAAATCAGAAAAACAAATCGGCTCCATTGGGCCACTAGTTAATGCTAAAGAGCAAAGTAGGCCATCCACGGATCCCCAAGATGGTCGCGTTGAGGGATCCTAACCAGGTCAAAGACCTATGGATGCTGATGCCGAGGATGCCTCCTCTCGCAAGTGGGATGCTGGTCTGCTAACCACTGCCCAACAACATAGACAAGGGACCAGCAGACCAACACCACTCTCCTCCCTCCTCATATGGAAAAGGATTCCTCAGGCGAATGAACCGAGAGATCCAAAACTGAGGGAGGAGGCGAGCTTCATGTCAGCCATGGAGAATATGTATGCTTTGCATTCCCTATGGTCCCCATGGCAAGTGACAAAGGCCACATAGGAAGCGCATACGTGCGCTCCCCATATGACCTCTGTGGACATCCCGTGCGCTCTCCATATGAGCTCCGAGATTCCTCCCTTGAGGACTACTTGCTCTTCAGCAGCTTCTCCATCACCCCAGCTATCTAGGATGAATTAGCTTTCAAAAGGGAAGCTCGATCTCTCCACTCTCAATAAAACAGACGCCATGAAAGCCCTTACAACTCACATAAAGAGAAGGTCTTGGGAGATAGCCTAACACGGTCCGCTCTCTCCATTTTATAGGCAAGCAAACTAGGAGCAACCATTAAAGAAGGGAGCCCCGGAACTTGAAATGCACTGGCCACGCTGCCACGTGGTAGATCAAAAGAAAAGAGCACTTTCCAAAGTGCACCAAACGCGCCTCTCAGGCCATGACGGAAGATGAAGATTTTCTTCTGATCTCGAATTAAGAGCCTTAAATGCAGGAAACCGACCGTAGGTCCTTGAAATATAGGCAGGCCTGGGAAATCCCCTTTCAAAAACAATGCCGTTCAATGGTGATCGAGTGTTTATCGTATACATTAAAGAGACCCGTGTTGGAAAAGGCCAACGAGATAAATGCCTTAAGCGGAAAACGAAGCATTCTTTGGCAAAGCCGCTTTATATGCCTAGCAAAAAACATACCAACTCTTTGCTTGGATAAACCGAACTATCTAACCTCTGCCCCAGCCGAGGTATTTGTGCTGTTTCTGGTCATTTCATGCCGAACCACTTTGTGTCGTGGCAAACCAAGTTAACTTGTGCGCACCTAACCTCGGCCCCCAATCGAGGCAAAGTCAGAGTTACGTTCCACGATAAAACCGAACAATTTTATGCATCAGCAAAACTAGTTAATCTGGCTTTGATTGAGCAGAATCTTCAATTTGGAACCCCTAAGGGCTATCCAACCTTAAAGCATGTTTCGTTACGATTCGTTTACCATCGAAGGAACTCCCAGCAAAAAGATCATTTGAAAAGACAATGACCAAAGTGATAAGACAAAGCAGAAAGAGATTAAAAGATTCATTCATTGAATTTTGATCGGATTACAAGTTAAAAAAGCAAAAAATACATGAGCAACCCTTAAGAATCAGGGTTCGGGTCGGTCCCAGGAACCTCCTTGGTAACATCCGGAAGGACTTGACTCGCTTCACCCACTTCAAATGTTGTTGGAAGAGAGATATCAGGTTCCTCGGCAGCAGGCTGAGGGCATTCTTCAGGAGCCATGGCCTCATTGGGGCCCAGGATAGCGTCAAGGTCAACGTCGGAGATGTCCTCATATTCTGCTTCTTCAGCCCCCGGGGTACGGGTATCATAACGTTCGGCCTCTAGGAAAGATAAATCTAACTCGGGTTACACTCAGAAAATCTTCGCTCGAGTTTCCTCTTCACCGAACTGGAATGCATCGGCGCAAGCCTCTTTACGCTCAGAAAATTGAACAGAACTTTTGTACTCCTCCATAGTAGAGGCAATTCGGTCGTTGGCTTCAGCTAGCTGGCCCCCAAGTTCGAGATTCATTTGGTGACTCACGGCCAACTCCGCCCTTAGGGCCTTAAATTGCTCCTGCGCCTCAACCTCGATTTTGCCTATCTGCAAACACCAGGTCGTTTGAGGCCATAAACAAAAGAAAAGTACCGGAAACAAGTAAATGAGAGGACACTATACCTCTTCCTCCCGCTGAGCCATTTTATCACTCAGCTCATGGACCTTTTCAGGGCCTTTAATTTGGCCACTTTCTTCCATTGGAGACCCTCCTTGAGGTCGTCAATCCGGGACTGCCTGTCCCTAATTTCTTGCCAAGATTGATCGAGATCAGCGGTGAGCTTGGCAATCTGACTATTCTGCCATTTCAATTGATCTTCTCTGTCAGTGAGTCTTTTATTTAGGCCGCGAGCTGATCCTGCTGTCGCCAGTACCTGCGTTCCTCCTCGTCGAGCTCCTTGACCCAACTATCTTTTTCCTCCGCATGACTGCTCTTCAGCTGACCCCACCTCTTGTCAAAGTGTCGCTGCAAGGCATTGATTTTGTTGGCATGCTTAGCCTTGATTTGGGATAGCTCCAAGCAAGCCTTGTCCGACTATTCATGAAAACCCTGGAGCTCTTTGACTTGAGCCTTGAGCCGAGAGGCCCTCTCGGCAGTGATTCGGTAGGACTCACCCATCCTCTCAAGGTCCCTCTAGACAAATGACAAGGCCCTAGATAGCCGGCTGGTCGAATCCACCCTCGTCCGAAGATTGGCGGCCTCCCTCCTAGCCTGGGCATAGGCCCCTATAGCCAGATTCAGGCGCCCACTTAGCACCCTTGTAATTAACGCACTCTGCAGGGAGATTGTAAGTTAGAAAATACGGCCGAGCTAGCCGACCGAGAATTACTACCGGGTGCAACAACTTACTCGAGAGGCGTAGCTCGCGGTGATCATCATGAGAGTAGGGCTACTAATCTCAGGGAGGAGATAAACATCCCTCGGCACCCTGGACCACCCAAAAGCTGCATCAACAATCTCTTCTATGGCAGGCTCACATGCTGAGGAACTCCCCCCTGTGCGTAGTACAGACCGCATTAAGGCAGCAAACATGTCCTCCTTCTTCGGACCGAGAATAATGGAACCCATCACCGAAGAACCAGCCTAAAGGGCCTCAACCTGAGGGGCCGCCATCTATTTGGCCTCCTCCACCAGAGCCCTAGCCTGCGAGGCCTCGAATGCTTCAGCCCCAGTTGAAGGAACCTCGGTCCGAGCGTCCCCTTCATTCAATGGTTCTTCTTCTTCTTCTTCCTCCCCAAATGTTACTTCGTCCCCGGTGGACTCCACCCACACCTCGGTCTCTCCCACGACACCCCTGGTACCGTAAGAGAGAGACCCTCGGCAGGAGGCACCTCGACCTCCACCAACCTTTTGACAGATGGCTCCACTTGAGCTTTGGCAGCTGCAATTACCTCTTCTGATCTCTCAGACAGAGTAGGGACCTCGTCCCTATCCACACGCAGCGCCAAAGGGCTGCTGACCACTGGTAGATGAGGCTGGCTGACCTTGGGTGGAGGGATTACCGGGCGAACCAGTGACATTTCCTCGGCATCATCCGACACGGCCATAATTTGAAGGGGGGAAACCTCAACGGCTCCCTCCAAGTTTCCACCAACAGCTCTCTCCACTTCCGCTACCGTATCCCCCTCTGGCAGAGGGGGCGCACCAACTGTGGCCGACGCTCCCGCCTCCCCCCTCTCAGGGGTGGAAGAGTGGCGGCCGATGCTGTCTTTCCTTGGCTCCTTTGAGCGAGACCGGAAGGACGGATCCTCTTCTCGGACCTATGCTTATCGCCGGAGCTGGAGCCCCTATGGCGTTTGCCCAGCTCCTTCCTCATTTGGCCCACAAATGTGGACCTCTCGGCTGAAAACACAATAGATATTCAGTTAAATAGTAACGAAATTACCTAAACATACTAACCATCAAAACAAAGACTTACCTTGAGGATCGATAGAGCTAAGCCCAGCGGCAAAAAGGGCATCCTTCGATAACAGAGTGCTGGCCGATACCACCTGACCACTGCGAAGGGTTACCAGATCTCTCTTATCCTGCTCACTCAACTCCGGGCGTGCCTCCGAATCCTTCACATAACTCGCCCATCCCTCAAAAAATATGAACTGATATTCCCTTTAGCAATGAAAAATTGAGACTTCCACTCCTTTATCGAAGATGGGTTATCAAAAATCATCTTGAATGACTTCCGGGGGTCAATATAGGGCCACTCAGAGCTTCTCCTGGAGACCAGATTGTAGCAAACTCGGAACATAGGAAGGGTCGCAGTCACCCCAACACGACTGCACATCGAGATGAACCCGATAAGATTGCGCCAGCTATTTGGAGCCACCATTATTGGGCATATATTATAAAACCTCATCATCTCCTGTACCAACGGGTAAAGAGGGAACCTGAGACCTGCCCTTAAGCTCTCCTCATAGAAGAAAACTCCATGGCTTAACCCAGTCGGAACCCTGTGCTCAACCCTTGGCACCCATAAGGCTACATCCTGAGGAACCCTGTAATGGCGGCAGATCCTATCCAGGTCGTCAAGGGTTACCTCAAAGGCAACATCGCCTGGACCCTTCATATTGGCTGAATAAGAGGCAGAACACGAACAAGCAAGCAAGGGCTCGGGAAAGAATGGAAAATCTCTATGGCAGGGACGAAGAGGCATTGCAGAAGGAGCACCGCCCTAGCCCTCTTTAAATAAGCGCTTCAGAAGGAAAGCCCAAGATGCCAAAACTTCCGATATGGGTGCAAAAAATAAAGGAGTCCCGCCAAATGGAATTCCCACTATCACGGCCTACTGGAAATGAGGCATTTCCTCCTCGAGCTACGGCAAAAAATGATGATGAAATAGCGGCCCATCATTTACGAGATTATCATTGCCCGCCTTTTCAAATCCCCCAAATAAGATTGTTTCGGAACTCTACTCCCTATATCCAAATTTATACTTCGAACTAGAGAGTGGGGGGCATGTCATGAGGGGTAAAATTATCATTGCATTAATGATCGCACACATCGATAATTGGGTCAAATCCAATCTCAAAGTCCTTCCAGCCAGCTGTCACATCCATCAGGCAGCGAAGCCCAATTACCTTCAGCAGCATCGGTCACTCCAACGATCCGAGCTATCCTCATACCTCAGTGATCCGAGCTATCCTCATACCTCGGCAACCTAAGCTGTCTATACCTCGGTAACCCGAACCGTCCTTATACTTCTATAGACCGAGCCATTCTATACCTCATAGAATCGAGTTATCCCTTTGCCTCGGCCGGACCGAGGCACTCGAATACCTCTGCAGAATTCGACGTGGGAGAATTCGAATTCACTATAACTGAATGAGATTCCAAATGAGGAATCATACCCAGGAGTGACCTAGGACCCACAGGGATGGCCTAGAACCTATGTAATCGCTGAATCTCAAGGCATCAACCAGCTCTCTCAGCCGTCGATCCTCTAACTGACAAGATATGGATCCTACTGGCCTCATAACAAACTTGATTCGAATCTGTTTTGAATTATAACGACTTTCGGACCTCCTCTCACGATGCGCCCAAAGAATCAGGTGATCCCCTATAAATAAACACTGCCCTCCAACCTCTTAGGTACGCTTGAATGCTCACTCATTTTACTCATTGTCATATTGAGAACAGCTCCATCTGAGCTTGGATCTCTTGAGAGAACACCCATCTAGGGAAGCTTTTCTATGAGAGTCTTCTCCTGACATCTGCTTGCTACAAATTTTCATTGACTTGGGCTTCGGAGGGTCCTCCGCAGAGGGCAACCCTCATAGCACCCATGCGCACGGACTATCGTGCAGGTTCTACCCCAAGGCAACGAGATTAGCTTCGGATCAGAAGCCAGAAGCACACCCGAGTCGAAGAACGGATTTCTGTGGCAACAAACATAAAGCCTTAATTTCTTCTCTACAACTTTCACCGTTCTTCTCCTAGCATTTGGCTTCAAAGATGCATTATTATTGGTAGGATTTGCTTCCATTGCAGCAATGGTGGAAGCAGACACAAGAAGTAATCTAAGAAAGATGAAAATAATAAATAAAGATTTTGAGGAAAAAAAGACTGTATATCTCTTATAGCTAAAGCTAAAGAAGCAATGAATTAAATTGAAGGAAAAAAGAAATAACTAATAACGTATTCAACTCTGTAAAACTAAAATATATACATTTTCTAAGAAGAACAAATTTGCAACAAAAACACCTTTAGAAAATGATCAATCAACCAACAAACAAAATGTTAAGCTATAAAATCTGCAAATAAAACCAGAAAACTAAAAAAATGGCTCAATAAATATTTCTTTAAATTTGTTTACGATATGGATCAAACTTTCCATTGTTAAAAAGATGCATTAATGTCCAAAGAATTGAAGGGTGGCCACCAAAACTCACCGATGCATATTTCCCTAGTTTTTTATTTTTTTTCAACCATTATCTAAGTGCATCTTCCAGAGGTACATTATTGCTATACATACATAATAAACGTATCACATAGTTAACTAATAAATTAAAAAACTTGATATAATAAACTAAATGTTTATTTCTTTAAAAAATTTATATGACATGCAAATATAAATAATCAACAAAGAGATAGAGAAAAAAAATCTCATCCGATCCTTAATATCACTGCAAATGACTACATTAAAAGCACTGATAACAAATTTTTTTTTAAGATTTTAAAAGAACCCTCCTTTAAAAAAACTACTAATAATAAAATTCTTTCTCAAGATTCTAAAACAATCCTTAAAAAAAGCACCGATAACACAACAGAATGGATTGATTCAAAAAAAAAAAAAAAAACAAAAAAGAGTCAAGTAGAGAAATACTGTAGGTGTGAGGACCGATCGATCACACAGGAGGCTTGGGCTCTGTGTGGTTGCCGAGAAGATCAAGCGCCAAGGCGTATGGGTGTGAAGACCGATCGTAGGCTCCGCTTGATCTCGGCGTACGGGTGTGAAGACCGATCGCAGGCTCCGCATGGTCGCCAAGGAGATCAAGCACCAAGGCGAGAGCGGTTTGGATTTCTTTTGTGAGGGGAAAGAAGAATTTATAGAAGGGGGGCCGCGGATTCCTTAGTTTCCGAGTTCTAAAGGGATTGTGTTTTTCTTTTTTATAGGAGGGATGCCACGTGTGGCCTGGGTCCCGCAAGCTCAATCACTCTTGTGCTTCCGAGCGTTGTTACATTGACACATCCGTTCTTTTATTAAATTTATCCCTCCGCCAACGAGGGATAGCAGTCTCTCTGTCTCCGATTTGGATTAGGATTACTGTATTAATTTATGATATAATTAATATATATTTATATATATAATATATAAATATGCAAAAAAAAGCTATATTTTTATATAGATGTTTGTATTTAACATAGAAGCGTACCTTTCTTTTAAAGTTACTTTCTTCCCTTCTTATTTTATTAAATACCTCTTAACCTTCCTAAAATCTTTTTTTTTCTTTCTTATTCTTTGTGGAAGCCCGAGTATGCTGGTTATGGAATACTTATTAATAAAACCCTTATTTAGAAATAAGGTTTAAATCTTATGGGATATCAATCTCCTTATTTTTCTCTTAAACAAAGGTTTCAATCTCTTTTATCAAAAACAAAAAAAATAAAAAAAAAAGAAAGAAAGAAGAAAGAAGAAAATTAAATGCTCAAAGGATAATAGGATTCCTTTTTTTTTTGGTACAGGCGGGCGATCACACTAGTCTCATGCGAATCAGCCCGATAGGTCCGAGTACAAAATTTGTAGCAATAAAGAAGGACGAGGGTCGCCCGACTTCTATATCCACAATCCAGCATGCTGAGCCACTGAAGTAGCCACCCAGTCCGCCGTCGAATTGGCTTCACGATAAATATGGCGGATCTGGGCGCAGTCAATCTTCCGTAGGATAGTCTAAATGTCTGTAAGAATCAATTTGCAGGGTCAGGAGGGCAATTCTCCTTCTGCAGCCAAGAGATGACCGACATGGAATCACCCTCAATCAAAAGCCTCTTAGCATAAAGAATTCGAACAACATAAGAAATACCCGCCCAAGCCGCATAAAGATCGGACAAAGGGACAGAGGAGTCAAGAGTACCAAAACCTCCAGCAGCCAGCAAGTCACCATGATGACCACGGATGACAAAAGCAGAACCAGCAACTCTACCACAGACACTCCCATCAAATTTGATTTTGACGAACCCTAGAGAAGGGGGCTCCCAAAAGATAAAAATCGTATGCCAGTTTGCTGCCGAAGCAGCAGAGGATCCCCAGAGGCCAGAGGCGTCGGAACCAACATGGGCACAGTCCGCCACCAAAGATCTAATCTTCCTCACAATCTTGAGAGCAGAAATGGAATCATCCATGAAAATAAGATGGTTCCTCGACAGCCAAATCTGATAAGCCGTGGCAGCCCAAAGACCACTATTCTACTGAGAATCCCTACGGAGATCAAGAAGGAAAGAGGAGCGAGGGGAGCCCAAGTCATCCAGCCTATCGGAATAACCCACCATATGCCATATCTGTCTAGCTCTGGGGCAAATGAAGATAGCATGCTCTGTAGATTTATATTACATTAAAAAAATAGATTTATATTACATTTATCTCTATATTTTACAATAACTTTATTTTTTCTTCAATTAAAATATATTTATATTAAATTTCTTATTTTAACTATATTTATTTTATATATAATTTTTAATTATCAATATTTTCTATCTACATCTAAAGGGAGAAGAGAAAAGAAATTAAACAAAAAAGGGTTTATCACGTAAAGCCACCCAACTCTTCTATTGATATAATAATGTTATTTAATAATAATAATAAAATTTATAGGATTTATTCGTACACGTTCCCGTTTCTGAACTTTACCCAGCCGAATACGATTAAAAGCAAAGTTTTACAAATTCAACCCAAACAAAAGAAATAAATATTTTCTTTCCATGCATGATGAATTGCTTTCAAGAATTATTATTTTTTTATTTTTTCTGTTTGTATGCCCATGTTTCAAATAGAGTTAATTAAGTTTCATTATAAACTATTAATGATAATTGTAATTATTTTTTAGATAAAAAAGGAATTGGAAGGGGAAAGAGAGAGAGAGAGAGAGAGAGAGAGAGAGTGGTATGGAACAAATTAAATAGCCAGGTTAAACAACTCGGTTATCAAATATCTGATAACTGAGGTGCTAAAACTAGATCGAGCTTTCTTTAATTCCACATGTGAATGCATCATTATAAGTTTGACGACTTAAACCATTAATTTGTTTCTACGGCTAACATTTTTGGACCGTTGCTAGGAGCTGGAGTCGTTGCTTGAAGGTCTAAGCTTCGTGCCAGGATTTGCATTTGAGAACGATGTCACCTACATCGATCGGTTTCCTTAACAGAGTGCATGGTGGAGAGCTGAAGCTTTGGTCACAGGGTCTCTGGAATTCCCCCATCCATGGCTCAACATCCAGCTGGTGCCCAGGTCTAGGATCATTGATTTTGATCAAGGAGTCTTCAAGTTCATCCTTAGGCATCACAATTCGACAGGTCCAATCCTAATTTACCCCATGAATAGAAAGAAGTATCCATATGCATGTAACCCACACAACAAGAAAATATTGAAATAGCGACGCATCATTGCGTCGCTAAATTGCGACCACTTTGCGACGCATCTGTGACAACAAAACATTGCAACGCAATTAGCGATGCATTAGCGACTCAATAAACTAGAAAATAAAAAGAATTAATTTTTTTATTTAGCGACGCAAATAATGCGTCGCAATATTTTTAAATTAATTTTTTATAAAATATAAATATGAGAAAAAAATATTGCGACGCAACTCAGTGCGTCGCAATGTTTTTTAAAAATTAAATATGTTAAATAGCAACGCATTGCGATGCAATAAACCAGAAAATTAAAAAAATTATTTTTAATTTAGCGACGCATCAATTGCGTCGCAAATAATTTAAATAAAATTAATTTTATAAAATATAAATATGAGAAAAAAAATATTGTGACGCAACACATTGCGTCGCAATGTTTTTAAAAAAATTAATTATGTGAAATAACGACTCATTAGCGATGCAATAAACCAAAAAATTAAAAAAATTATTTTTAATTTAGCGACGCATTAATTGCATCGCAATTATTTTAAATAAAATTTATTTTAATAAAGTATAAATATGAGAAAAAATAATTACGACGTAACTCAGTGCATCGCAATGTTTTTTAAAAATTAATTATATTAAATAGTGACACAATAAACTAGAAAATTAGAAAATTATTTTTAATTTAGTGACGCACTTATTGCATCACAATTATTTTAAATAAAATAAATGTTTATAAAATATAATTATGAGAAAAAAATATTGCGACACAACTCAGTGTGTCGCAATATTTTAAAAAAATTAATTATGTTAAATAGCGACGGATGGCTTCGATCGATCTCAACCGTCGGGTCGTCGCCGATCGGATTGATCGCGATGGTCCGAGATCGGTCGTCGCCGACCGAGATCGATCATGGCTTCAATCGATCGCAACCGTTGGATCGTCGCCGATCGGACCGATCGCAACGATCCGAGATCGGTCATGGCCGATCGGGATGGATCAGGGCTTGGATATCGATTGCAACCATCTGATCATCGATGATCGGACCGATCACCACGGTCCGAGATTGGTCATGGCTGATCGGGATCGCGGCTTGGATCGATCGCAACCGTCGGATCGTCACCGATCGAACCGATTGCCATGGTCCGAGATCAGTTGTGGCCGATCGGGATAGATCAGGGCTTGGATCGATCGCAACCGTCGAATCATCAGCGATCTCAGACCGATCGCAAAGGTTCGAGATCGGTCCTGGCCGATCGTGATCACGGCTTGGATCGATGGCAACCATCGGATCATCGCCGATCGGTCCGATCGCCGCGGTCCAAGATTGTTCGTGGAAGATCGGGATCACGGCTTGGATCGATGGCAACCGTTGGATCGTCGCCGATCGGTCCGATCGCCACGGTCTGAGATCGGTCATGGATGATCGGGATCACGGCTTGATTGATCGCAACTTTTGAATCATCGCCGATTGGACTGATCGTCACGGTTCAAGATTGGTCATGGCCAATCGGGATCACGGCTTGGATCGATCGCAACCGTCGGATTGTCGGTGATCGGACCAATCGCCACGGTCCAAGATCGGTCGTGGCCGATCGGGATCAGGGCTTGGATCGATCATAATCGTCGGATCATCGCCGATCGCCACGGTCCGAGATTGGTCGTGGCTGATCGGGATCACGGCTTGGATCGATCGCAACCATCGGATCATCGGCGATCGGACCGATCGCCATGGTCCGAGAACGGTCGTGGCCGATCGGGATCAGGACTTGGATCGATCGCAACCGTCGGATCGTCGATGATCTCGGACCGATTGCAATGGTCGGGATCGGTCGTGGCCGATCAGGATCACAGCTTGGATCGATCGCAACCGTCAGATCGTTGCCGATCGGATCGATCACGATGGTCCAAGATCGTTCATCGCCGACTGGGATCGATCAGGGCTTGGATCGATCGCAACCGTCGGATCATCGGTGATCTCGGACCAATCACAAAGGTCCGAGATCGGTCGTGGCCGATTGGGATCATGGCTTGGATCGATGGCAACCGTTGGATCATCGGCGATCGGTTCGATCGCCACGGTCCGAGATCAGTCATGGAAGATCAGGATCACAGCTTGGATCGATCGCAACCATCGGATCGTTGGAGATCGGATCGATCGCGACGGTACGAGATCATTCATCGCCGACCGGGATCGATCAGGGCTTGGATCGATCGCAACCATCGGATTGTCGGCGATCTCAGACCGATCGCAAAGGTCCGAGATCGGTCATGGCCGATCGGGATCATGGCTTAGATCGATCGCAACCGTCAGATCGTCGGCGATCTCGGATCGATTGCAATGGCCCGGGATCGGTCGTGGCCGATCGGGATCATGGCTTGGATCGATCGCAACCATCGGATCGTTGCCGATCGGATCGATCGTGACGATCGGAGATCGTTCATCACCGATCGGGATCGATCAGGGCTTGGATCGATCGCAACCGTCGGATCGTCAGCGATCTCGGACCGATCGCAATAGTCCGGGATCAGTCGTGGCTGATCGGGATCACGGCTTGGATTGATCGCAACCATCGGATCGTCGCCGATCGGATCGATCACGACGGTCCGAGATCATTCATCGCCGACCGGGATCGATCAGGGCTTGGATCGATCGCAACGTCGGATCGTCGGCGATCTCGGACCGATTGCAACGGTCCGGGATCGGTCGTGGCTGATCGGGATCACGGCTTGAATCGATCGCAACCGTTGGATCATTGCCGATCGGATCGATCGCGATGGTCGAGATCGTTTATCGCCGACCGGGATCGATCAGGGCTTGGATCGATCACAACCGTCGGATCGTCAGCGATCTCAAACCGATCGCAACGGTCTGGGATCGGTCGTGGCTGATCGGGATCATAGCTTGGATCGATCGCAACCATTGGATCGTCGCCGATCGGATCGATCGCGATGGTCGAGATCGTTCATCGCCGACCGGGATTGATCAGGGCTTGGATCGATCGCAACCGTCGGATCGTCGCCGATTTTGGACCAATCGCCACGGTCCAGGATCGGTCGTGGCCGATCGGGATCAAGGCTTGGATCGATCGCAACCATCGGATCATTGGAGATCGGTCCGATCGGTCGCTGCAATTTCCTAGAAAATAAAAATAATTTTCCTAAATAAAATAATTTTAATATTGTGACGCATTTATTGCGTCGCAATATTTTTAAGAAAAATAACAGTAATTAAAAAATTTAAAAAATATTGTGATGCAATATGTGCGTCGTAATTATTTTCAGAAAATATAATTTTTATCAGTTATACTTATTAAAAAAATATTGTGACGCATTAGCGACACAGTTTCCTAAAAATAATTTTTCCAGAGAACACAATTTTTAATATTGCGACGCATTTTTGCATCGCAATATTTTTTAGAAAAATAAATGTAATTAAAAAATTTTAAAAAAATATTGCAACGCATTATTTGCATCGCAATTATTTTCAGAAAATATAAATTTTATGAGTTATAAATATTTAAAAATATTACGACGTATTTGCAATGTAGTTTCTTAGAAATGAAAATTATTTTTTTGGAGAAAATAATTTTTAATATTGCGACGCATTTATTGCGTCACAATGTTTTTAAGAAAAATAAATGTAATAAAAAAATTAAAAAATATTGCGACGCAATATATGCATCGCAATTATTTTTAGAAAATATAATTTTATCAGTTATAATTATTAAAAAATATTGCGACGCATTAGCGACGTAGTTTCCTAGAAAATAAAAATAATTTTTTCAGAGAAATAATTTTTAATATTGCGACGCATGTATTGCGTTGCAATGTTTTTTGAGAAAAATAAATGTAATTAAAATTTTTAAAAAATTGCGACGCAATATTTGCGTCGCAATTATTTTTAGAAAATATAAATTTTATCAGTTAAAAATATTTAAAAAATATTGCGACGCATTTGCGACGTAATTTCTTAGAAAATAAAAATTATTTTTCCACCGGACATTGGCGCCAAGTTAGCGACTCATTAGCGACGCAATTATTTGCGTCGCTAAGTTTGCATAAAATAATAAAAAAGCCAAAGTAGGGATGGATTAGCGATGCATTGTTGCGTCGCTAATCCATAATAATAATAAAAAAATAGCGAGTGATTAGCGACGCATATATTGCATCGCTAATCACCCTTATTTAAGGCTTGGTCGGGCCGGCCCCCCCTTCCCTTCTCTTCTTCTTCCTATTCTTACCCTAGCGCCGCCGTCCCTTCGCTCCTCGGCTGCCCCCGTCATCTCCCCTGGCGGAAGCTCCCCCCACTCCAGCGGCGTCCCCTCGCGACCGAGGTAAGCCCATCCTCCTTCTATTTTTTTTTTAAAAATATAGGGTCTGGCCACGGCCACGTGGCCCACGGTGGCCAGGCCACCAAAAAAAAAAATTACAGTTTCGGGGGGGTTTTCCCCACCCCCCTTCGTCTTCTCCGGCCACGGCTACGGCCGTGGCCGTCATCTCCGGCCACGGTCGCTGCCGTGGCTAGCCGTGGCCTTGCCATGGTGGCCAGGCCACCAAAAAAAATTACAGTATGGGGGGGTTTCCCCACCCCCCTTCATCTTCTCCGGCCACGGCCACGACCGTGGCCGTCATCTCCGGTCACGGCCGCTGCCGTGGCCATCTTCTCCGGCCACGGCCACTGCCATGGCCTGGCCACGGTGGCCAGGCCACCAAAAAAAAATTAAAGTTTGGAGGGGGTTTCCCCACCCCCCCTCGTCTTCTCCGGCCACGGCCGCTGCCGTGGCCTGGCCACGGTGACCAGGCCACCAAAAAAAAAAATACCAGTTATGGGGGGGGTTTTCCCCACCCCCCTCCCGTTCGTCTTTTCCGACCACGCCGGCCGGAGGCTTTTCCCCACCCCGGCCCCTTCAATTAAAAAAAAATTAACACTCAAAAAAAAAATTAACAAAAAAATTAGATTCTATCATATTTTATTATTTTTAAAATTATTTTCAATAATATGATGATAATATAAAAAAAATATAAATATATTTTTAAAACATGGGCAACATAATTTTTTTTAAAAAAGTAACAGCTAGGGGGTTTTTCCCCACCCCCCGGCCCCTTCAATAAAAAAAATTAACACTCTTGAAAAAAATTAACACAAAAAATAGATTCTATCATATTTTATTATTTTTAAAAATATTTTTAAATAATTTGATGACAAATATAAAAAAAATATAAATATATTTTTAAAACATGGGCAACTTAAATTTTTTTTAAAAAGTAATAGCTAGGGGGGTTTTCCCCACCCCTCGACCCCATCAATAAAAAAAATTAACACTCTTGAAAAAAAAATTAACACAAAAAATTAGATTCTATTATATTTATTATTTTTAAAAATATTTTAAATAATTTGATGACAAATATAAAAAAATATAAATATATTTTTAAAACATGGGCAACTTAATTTTTTTTTAAAAGTAACAGCTAGGGGGGTTTTCCCCACCCCTCGGCCCCTTCAATAAAAAAAATTAACACTCTTGAAAAAAAAAATAACACAAAAAAATTAGATTCTATCATATTTTATTATTTTTAAAAATATTTTCAAATAATTTGATGACAAATAAAAAATATAAATATATTTTTAAAACATGGGCAACTTAATTTTTTTAAAAAATGACTACTAATCTAATTTTTTATTAGATTAGTTATAAATTAATTAATTTATGTCATTAGTCGTAGCTCTTTGGATAGACTGATTTAGCTCATCAATCATGACTCTTTTTAAATCAACTGATTAAACTCATAAATCGTAGATATTTAGGTCAATTAATTTAGCTTATCAGTTTTAACTTCTCAAATAAGCTGATTTTAGACCATCAACCTTGTCTCTTTAGATCATCAATCAAAACTCTTTAGATAGGTCGAGCTGAATTAGCTTAGCTATTTAGGTCAACTAATTAGCTCATTAACTATAACTCTTTAGATTAGCTAATTTCAAAATTGCAGTCGTAGCTTTTCATTTCTTTATAGCTGTTTATGCAATAATATTTATGCATTTGTAGTTATTTACAATTGTTATATCTTGATTATTTACATTCTGCTTCAAATTGAATGATGCATTAAATTATGTAATGCTAGATAGAAAGTCTTGTTGTATTATTATTTAATTTTCAACAACAAATTAGTAGTTTCAATGATTTATATTTTAGTCTTCACAAACATATATTCGACATAATAATCTTAAGAAGTCAGTGACTATATATATAGAACACTATTCCTATATATGTATAATTGACAAGAAGTTAAGAATAACAAGCATAAGTTCGATTATCTTCGGATTTCCATATTATTAATCACAGCACTATAACCTTTAGACCCGTTTGAGGATTTGTAAGACTTAGTCTTGCAAATTCTCAAATTGTCCTGGTGGACAGTTTGAGAATATTTTTTGCGATATGTTAGTCTGCTATTAATCATCGTTGGGTGAGATTGCAGTTTGTATTTGCTCATACGTTCTCCTAGTGTGGCATATATGCCACACATTTAGGAGAACATATGGGGAAATGCTGCTAAAATTTCAACGTAACCAATCGATGATAATTAATAGCAGAATAACATATCACAAAAAATATTCTTGAATGGGATAGGGCCTTACCTTTTAGACATGGAGTGAAGGTGGAATTAATTTAGGACACTTGAATGCTTGTGAAGTCTCATGATTAAACGGACCGCCTTGCGGCCCGACCCGAACTCAAGCCCTAGCATTAGCCTGGCATGAACCCGTGCCTCGGTCCTTGCTAGCACGCCAAGGATCGTAGCCGTGGCCCGGCCTTGCAGGGTAGGGACCTTAGTTGTCTTAAAAAAAATTGGTTTAGTTATAAATTATTTAAATGGTTGTTATTAACCTTAGTTGTGTAAAAGAAATAATAAACTCATATATTTAGTAATGCTAATATAGTTTTATAATGTGGTTTCCTTTAATGGTTTACCAGAAATTGTATAAGTCGGTCAAAAATGAGCGGGGCTCGCTCGTGGATGTATGCAAGGATAAAAGATGGCTTGTTTAATCCAGATTTTCTGAACGGATTGGAAGAATTTATCGCATTTGCATGTAGCCAACCTGAATGGATGGATGGGCCTAGGATTAGGTGCCCATGCAACTATCACAAGTGTCAGAATAAAGCCTACAGAGATGTCAAAACTGTTAAGGTGCATCTATGTAAAGAGAGGTTTGTTCCTGATTACAATGTTTGGTACTGTCATGGTGAACCAGAGGAAATTCCAACAGTTGTTACAAGCCAACAAGTGTCAATTCCCATGGACAAACCATTTGTGAATCTAAACACATATGAAGAAATGGTGATGAATTATCGGGTAATGAATTCAATCAGAATACATTTATGGAAGAACCAAATCCAGATGCACCGCAATTTTATGATATGTTGCGTGCTGCAAATCAAGAATTGTATCCTGGTTGTGAGGGTCATTCCCAATTGTCTACGGCTGCTCGGTTGTTGAATATTAAGGCAGAACATCGATTATCAGAAAAGGCATTTAATTCTGTAGCTGGGTTAATCAAGGAAATTTTGCCAAATGATAATGTTGTAGCAGACAGTTTTTACTCAACGAAGAAGTTGTTGCGTTGGCTTAGGCTCCCGGTTAATAAGATCGATTGTTGCTTGAACAATTGCATGATATATTGGGGTGAAGACTTGGAGCTGAGATGGTGTAAGATTTGTGGGCAATCGAGGTACAAAAACGGAGAAGGGGGAGCTAGTACAAGTAGGAGGAAAAGTGTTCCTTACAAGAGGATGCATTACTTTCCTCTTACTCTACGCTTGCAGAGATTATACAGATCTGAGGCTACAGCTGCTGATATGAGATGGCATGCCGAATATGAATCTAAAGAGGATGAAATGTGGCATCCGTTAGATTCAAAAGCTTAGAAGCATTTTAATGAAAATCATCCTGATTTCGCTGAAAATATAAGGAATGTGAGATTAGGTCTTTGTACCGATGGCTTCCAACCATTCGGTCAAGCGGGGCAACAGTATTCATGTTGGCCTGTGATACTGACTGTATATAACCTTCCTCCATAGAAGTGCATGAAAGATACTGCAATATTTTTAACAGTTTTGGTTCCAGGACCATCAAATCCAAAGGAAAAGATTGATGTCTTCTTGCAACCGTTGGTGGCCGAATTGAAAATGTTGTGGGAAATAGGAGTCGTAGCCTATGACATTTCTATGAAACAGAATTTCATCATGAGAGTTGCTTTGATGTGGACAATATGTGACTTCCCGGCATATGCAATGTTGTCTGGTTGGAGCACTGCTGGACGTCTGGCATGCCCTCATTGCATGTATGATTCGGATGCATTTACATTGCAGAAGAGTGGTAAGCAGTCATGGTTTGATAATCATAGGAAGTTCTTGCCCCCAAAGCAGTCACAAAATTCGACTTCCGGAAGAACAAAGCAGTCACAAAATTCACCGAACCGGTTAGGTCCGGCACGGATATATTTGATACTATAGAGCATTTGGGGTTGAGATATGCTTGGGAACCAGATGCAAATAGAATAAATGGCCGTATATGTAAAGAACATAACTGGAAGAAGCGGAGTATATTCTGGGATATGCCTTATTGGAGCACAAATCTCATCCGGCACAACTTGGATGTTATGCATATCGAGAAAAATTTTTTTGATAACATATTTAACACGGTGCTAAACATCCTGGGAAAAACAAAAGACACTGCAAAGTCAAGAGAAGAACTTAATCAGTATTGCAGAAGAGGTGATTTGAGGAGGAGTCCTGACGGGACCTATCCTAAAGCCTGTTACACTCTTGATAGAAATTCACGAGAAGTTTTATGTAACTGGCTTAGAGGATTAAAATTTCCAAATGGTTATGCCTCAAATATCGGTAGGTGTGTGGACATGCATAAGCTCAAGTTGTTCGGCATGAAGAGTCATGACTGTCATGTTTTCATGCAACGGTTATTGCCTATAGCTTTTCGTGAGTTGCTTCGCAACATGTCTGGAAGGCATTGACAGAGCTCAGCTTGTTCTTCAAGGAGTTGTCTGCCACAGTCATTACTTCTGCATCCATGGCAAGGCTTGAGGAGGAAATTTCAATTATTTTATGCAAGCTGGAGCGAATATTTCCTACCTGTTTTTTTGACTCAATGGAGCATTTACCGGTTCACTTGCCATACGAAGCGAGCATAGCTGGTCCCGTGCAGTATCGCTGGATGTATCCTTTCGAGAGGTACATATATACATCATTTAGACATATTGACATTTCAATTATTATTTCATTGAGAAAATTGGTTAATTTTTTGTCTCAACTTTACATATAGGTACCTTAAGAAGTTAAAAAATAATGTGCGTAATAAGGCAAGGGTTGAAGGTTCTATATGTAATGCACACTTGGTCGAAGAAGTTTCAGCTTTTGCCTCGCATTACTTTGACGGTCATGTCCACATGAGGAGCCGAAATCTTGGTCATAACGATGATGTATGTGTGGACAAAGGAGAACCTAATGATGGTAGAATATCAATTTTTAAAGGTATCGGCCGTTCATTTAGGGGGTAGAAGTCAAGAAATCTTAGTGATATGGAGTATAATGCAGCACATTATTATATCCTAATGAACTGTAGAGAAGTCGATCCATATATTGAGTAAGTATATACTTCAATGCTTACTAGGAATTTCTATTTTAAATTACAATATACCATAATATTTAATTGCTAACATAAGTTTTAATCCTTATCATCCCATAAGGATGTATTGTGATAGACAATGATAGATGAATCCCGACATCAGTCAAGTTGCAATTGGATAGAAGTTAGAAACGAAGTTCGCTTACTGGTTTTATGAATTTGTGAGTAGTATCACTCAATCAATTTCAATAATGGCTTTAATTTTTCGAATTGGTTGTGAATAGCTTATTAATTTATAGGTAAACGGTCCATGGTCCCCAACCGACAATATTTTCATTAAATGTCTATCGCAATGGCCATTGAAGACTGTAACAACCTCTACTGGCTATTTTGTTAATGGGTACAAATTTCAGATTGAACGATTAGCAGCTTCAAGAGGCACGCAGAACTGGGGCATGTGTGTTAAAGGAGAAAGTGTTGGAGCAAATATGCAGGATTATTACGGAAAGTTAGTAGAGGTGGTTGAAGTTGAATATCTCGGTTGGCCTATGAAACGAACCGTATTGTTTCGTTGCGATTGGTTCGATCCGACAGTTCCTGTGGGTAAAAGGGTTCATAACGACTACAATTTGGTTGAAGTGAACCATCGACGAAGATTGTAGAAATATGACCCATTCATCCTTGCATCCCAAGCTCAGCAAGTGTTTTACTGCAGATATCCAAGTTTGCGCAACGACAAGCGAGATTGGTGGGTGTTTCTAAAATCGTCCCACATTCAACAATCTTATTAGAGGAGAGTTCATCAAGTCAATCAGCCGAGTGCCCTGCATTTCAAGAGGATGAGATGGAAATGCATGCAATTGAGGATGACAGAAGGGCTCCTGAAACATCACTTAGAGATCCAAATGGTGATGTCCAAGAAATTGCGGATGCAAATGTTTGGTTTCCTTCCGATGATAATGAAACTGAATCGCAGTCTGATACGGCATCGGATGTTGAACCGACATTTCATGAAATAAATGATACCGATTAAATATAGAGGTTTTTTTAAATTTAACTTATTTTATAAGTGTTAAATTTTTACATAGTCATTCATTAATCGTAATTTAATTGCATGAATCTTTAGTATTTTCAGTATGACGGGCAGAGGTAGATCTACCGACGACATATGGAGTGAGCAGGGACGTAGCCCTGCTGCATCAGATCACATGAGCTTTGAAGATGGAGAGTTTGGATCTCCACACATCGCACAACCTTCGATCTCTCCAGCAGTCGGTGGTGATCCTGCATTGGTATTACCATCCAGCCGATCAGCGCATACCTCCGAGAGTTCTTCCATCATCGGCCGCACCGTACTTCAACTTGATGCTCATGGACTGTAAGTATATACTAATTAAAAATATATGTTTATGTTTTTAAGTCAATTACTTATAAACATGCATTTTTAACAGATTTTTTGAGCAGCATCATGTATCCAGCCACATCAGCACCATATTTCAGAGGCGTGCAGATCCCAGTGGCTACGATTGGCGCCACGTATCTCCAGCCATGAGAGAGAGTTTTATTTTTCTGAGTTTCAGGTAAACTTTTAAATACAATTTATCACTGATATAAAATTTCTTAATCTTAATAAATTCTGAAACTAACTGTTTATTTTAATGCAGAAAAAGTTTATGTGGGACCCTGCCAACCATGATGCCATTAGGGAAGTATGGGAGGCTCTTACGGGACGCCGATACTCCGACATGCTTCATCGTTGGAGGTCATCGTGTTAGCATCCTATGCATGTGCCAGAGGGTATTTGACATGAGTGGCAGCAGGCCTGGCGGTTCGATGGCTGGCGTAGGAGGTCCGCATCAGCCAGCATGAACCGTCGATCCGAGAAGGGCGGTCCTGGCACGGGTCTCTCCCACCATACTTTGGGCTCTATTTCGATTCAGGAGCACAGACGACGTATGGTAAGAAAACATAAATAATTTAATTAATCATTTTTTTTTACAAATATTTGTATTAATATCAATTTTTTTATTGTTATAGTCTGAGCAGGAGGGCGGAGATCCTGGTGAGTTTCGTCTATTCAGGGCGACACACAGCAGGAGGGACGGTTCCTGGGTCGACACGCGATCACGGGAGTTTGCGGTAAGAAATTAGCTTTATGTAGTATCTGTTTAATTTCTAAAATTTTATTTCGAGAAATTTATTAACTCATTTATTATTGATTTTATAATTCAAAGACACGAGTCGAGGAGCTTGCTCCTAGGCATCGCAGGTCGACTCCACTGATGGGGAGACGCCTGTCAAACTCTCAGCAGAGGAGAGTCGGCATGTGTTTTTGGAGGCTATTGGTGCCCAGCCGCGAGACCGTAGGGTATATGGTCTGGGCACTAGAGCTTCCTCATATTTTCCCCATCAGGCCTCCAGCTCGCGATTTTCTGATGATATTCCTGCCGAGCGTTTAGACGACATTCGGAGATCTATTGCGGAGGAGGTTCGGCAGGACGTTCGTCAGGAGGTTCGGCAGGAGGTCGAGCACGAGTTCGAGCAGCATATGCGAGGCCGGGATCATGAGTTTGCAGACGTGCGAGATCAGATGCGTCATTTGCAGGAAATGGTTAGCCGCTTGTCGCAGGGTCTCCAGCCTCCACGTGATCGCTCAGATTCTTGATGTATTTTTTTTCTTTTTATATGTTGTACATGAAAACTTCAAAATTTTAATATATGAATTATTTTTGGAAATTGAATGATTATTGTTTGGATCAATATGAGTGAAGAATGTTTCTATCAATATTTAAATGTAACGAAATTGTATTAACCGTTTTAATTTTTAATATTTTATTTTTTTAAAAAAAATTAATTAGCGATGCATTAGCGACTGAAATTGCATCGCTAATATTTTCAAAATATTATTATTAAATATTGCGACGCAATGACCTGGCATCACAATAATTTAAAAAAATTTAATAGCGACGCATTAGCGACTCAAATTGCGTCGCTATTATCTCTAAAATATTATTATTAAATATTGCGACGCAATGACCTTGCGTCGCAATATTTTAAAAATTTTTTCTTAGTGACGCATTAGCGACTCAAATTGTATCGCTATTATATCTAAATATTATTATTAAATATTGCGACGCAATTGAATGCGTCGCAATATTTAATAATAATTTTAAAATATTAAAAATTAGTTTTAAATTTAGCGATGCATCTGGATGCATCGCAAAATTGTGACTCATTGTTCGTCGTAGAGAGTCGCAATATTGCGATACAATTACGATAAATTTAGATTGCAACAAATATATGAGCGATGCCATCATTGCGTCGCTATTGCGTTGCAATAGCATGTTTAGCGATGCAATTGCGACGCATTTGAGCATCGCAATATTTTTTTTCCCCTTGTAGTACCATCATATATATATATATATATAGATTCTTTTTCTTGTATTTTTTTAATCAAGAATTGAGTAATAAAATGGATGTGATGTAGGTGGGATGGGAGGACATCAACCGCAACCAGCATTGGTTGAAGGTGCCCGAAGGTCCAAATTAAGCTGAGGTCAATTGGCTGCATGCATGCATGGGCCATGTGGTCCAGATAAGGCCAAACATTTTTAATTAATTTCCTTATGAACTTGCATGGTTAGGTGTTAGGAGGAACAATATAATTTTGGTAGGCTGAGACCAATTTTTGCCATCTCTACTACTTGTTTGTGAGATCGATATTGTAGCATGGTGGCAGGCTAGCCAGAGAACTTCTTCATTAATGATATATATATATATAAACATACATCTAGTTATCGAACATGTCTTGGCACGTACATGGATGCATCTCTCTCATAGTCGTAGATACGAGAGTAACCCCCCCCCCCCCCACACACACACAATATATATATTTCATGCGCGCAGTTTGACAATAATAATAATATTCTTTGGCTATAATAATTATTGTTGGATGTTGATAATTAGGTAGGTGTACGTTCGCCTATATATATATAAGTTAGGTTCGCCTAATCTTAACCCAACTTTTTGGGACTAATTAACCTAAATGAGATAACTAGTCATGAGATATATGGCTTAATTTCTGAATTGCTGGAAATCACTTATAATAAACTGTCTTAATTTCTTCCCCTTTAATTTTTGTTCAAAAATGCATATTTTGGAGAGAAAGAAAAGGAACACAAAGAGATCCAGGAGTTATTCATCTATCCTTTGCTATTCTCATCAGATAGAGAGAGAGAGAGAGATGTGGCTTAATTTAAACGTAGTACTGTAGATAGGAAAACTTTTTTGTTCTTAATTAATTGATCGGCTTTAATTTGACTAGCTAGCTAGCGAAATCCCTTGAGATCGATCTTTAGGCCAGCACCATACATCATCCGATAAGCTGCTGCTGCTTCTTCTTCTTCCCAAAATTTGTGCATTAATTCCCTTCCCTTCAATTCCCCGAAGCTATATCTGAATCACTGGCTCGACTTGAATTACTTCTTCTATATAGGACTTCTTCTATATAGGAAAACAAGTAATTAATTAATAGTACTGGGGCACCTTATTATTAAGGATGCAAATTAAATTAAGACTTCCTGCTTGCTAATAAGATCTAGAACTCATATATACACTACTAATTACAGGTATATACCATGCACTATATATACATCATTTTCGGACATTTGTCTCCATTTCCAATCTAGCTAGCTAAGAAACTTAAAATGGATATATTAGATTAGTTTGTTCTTTTAATTAAGAATACAGTCATGTATATTATTCATTTAGAATTCCCAAGTAATAATAAATTTAAGCATGTACGTACGTAGATGTTAGCTAGGAGTACTGGTGATTCCCTGGCCATTAAATATTAGAATGATTAGAGACTGGTTTCCCAAGCATCTTCCTTTCTCTCTACTCTTGCCACGTACAAGATCGACTTTAATTACACCTTAAGTTTGACACAATAATTAAGTACATATTCTGGGCAATGGATTAATGAGAATATTAATTGATGGCATGTATTAATTGTTTAATCACCAATTAAGAAGGTTAATTAGGGAGCCACGCATGCATATATGCATGCAAGCCATGTAATTGTGTGCAAATAAACTAATCAAACATGGCTTAATTTAATTTGCCGACTGCAAGGATGGGCCGGCATAAGTCAATGACAAACGATTATAATTTATATAATGAAATGTTTGCTGCGGTCCAATAAATATTGAGTCCTCCAAGAATTTAAGGCAAATTAATTAATGCACTTGATATTATTAATTGACGCAACAAGTCATATATGATCAGCTGAAGCATCGCACTGATCAATCCTTTGCTTTGCCTTTCACGCAAAGTAGATGTCGTAGGAATTAATGAATTAAAGGGTGGAATTAATTCAGCTGTAAGAGCTGGAGGGAAAAGCACCAATGTAATTTGACCAAGTTCAAATACTTTGGAGGAACCACCAGTACTCGATCAAGACACAAAGTTTGAAGTCTTCTCCAAATGATCCTCTCTCTACGTAAATTCAGTACAGAATTAAGTGCACATTAATAACTCCAAATTAAGCAACCTCCTCCATCCTCCAAATTAAATACAAGACAACCATCCCACTCTTGTGAGTCCGCACGCCACGCCCTCAATGGCCAATTAATTTTTTATCACGTTCTTTAGGGGCCTAGAAATACTTGAACTTGGGGGAGAGGGTAAAAATGATTACAATAGGTATAAATCAATTGATTTAATTTTAGATATATTCTTCATTCATGTGCTGGTTGAGCGTAAATGGCACCATTCAATACCTTACCTTTTATACTAACAAGAAAAGAAAAAAGATAGAAGAACCCAACAAAAATAATTGAATGTATCTACAGTCCCCCCATTGACGAAAGGAGACTTGTGCAAAAAATGCAACCAGGAATTGAGGATGGGTGGTTTAGTGCACAACAAACGACGAGAGCACTGCAGCTCCCTATAAAGCCATTAGATTAGAAGGTATAGCTGCCAGGGAGCTTGGCTCATAACCGTGCACCCTAAAGCGATATATGCACGTATGATCTGAACTCCCATGGTTGGAGGTAAAGTCTAGTCGCACCTTGTTGACCACCACACCCAACTCATGAGCTTTCTCGACGTTGAAGGTCTGCGCATTACTCTTCTCCAGGTCATAAGAGAACTCACTCAAGCGGTACACCTTGGCTTGGCTGGATGGGTCATCATCATCATTTGATTCAAACCAAGCAGAGACCCAACAATCCTTGGGGGCACTGCTCCTGTCATAAGCCATGCTCTGCACACATGCCACATAAAAAGAGGCATCAGTGATAATTAGGCATTATATGAATTAATAGAAAAGAAAAAGTTAAAGGAAACAAGCACTAAGTTCCAAATGCCTCAAAATATAGCTATAAAGGAAAAATGAAAAGAACATTTGGAGCAAAAACATACCTTAGATACATGCTTCAGTGTGACAGCCTCAAGTATAATCCCTGTTCTGAGCCTAATCTCAACAAACCCACTACTTCCTTGCAAGGAAAAACATTGGCCAGGCTCTCCATAACTTGGTTCCAGCATTTTGTGGGCACTAGGGTGAACTCCATTTCCAATTATAAAAGCACGAAGCCAACTATTCACTCCCTGAAAACCATGAGGCTCTGAATGACTGACCACCCTGGCCCCACCAGAAGCTAAAGCATAATCAACCCTTCTAAGTCCATCGGCTGCATGCCTTTCAATATCTTTCTTAACAAGATCCCTAGCAAAAGACATAATTTGGTCCAAATGAACATCACTATCACTACCATCTTGTTTTCTAGCAAGCTCATCCTGAAATGTTTCAAATTCTTTCTTTGAAAGTAGACCCATGTCCTTGAATTCAATCAAAGACTTGTCTAAACCATCAGTCTTAACTTTCAACTTCTTCAACTCCTTCTCCAACATTGCTACTTTCTCTTCAATTTGCTTTCTAAGTTCCCTTGCCATGATCCCAGGCTCATTTCCAATTTTTCGATCTACGGCATCCACCTGAACTTGCAACATGATAGCTATTTTCTTTAAAGATGCCTCAATTTCAGGAACCCGACCCTCATAATCCAAAGTAAGAAATGGTGAGTTAGTATTGTCTCAAATCCTACCAGCCAATCTCCAAATTGTCTGCCCCAGCCATAAAAGAGCTACTAGAAGCAAACAAATCTTGGTTAGAATGCTAAGAACAGTTTGCCACTTTGCTTTTCGCCGCTTCGGGATAGCTCTTTTATGCCGTGACAAGTTTTTAGATCTCTCAACAACATATTCTTCCCTATTTGTGTGGCTTAGATCCTTTCCATTAACAATCATCTTATCCTCATTAACTCCTCCTTCAGTAAGCACATAAAGCCTTGGTTTCTTCTCTACAACTTCCACCGTTCTTCTCCTAGCATTTGGCTTCAAAGATGCATTATTATTGACATGATTTTCTTCCATTGAAGCAATGGTGGAAGCAGAGACAAGAAGTAATCTAAGAAAGATGAAATAATAAATAAAGATTTTGAGGACAAAAGGACTGAATATCTCTCATAGCTAAAGCTAAAGAAGCAATGAATTAAATTGAAAGGAAAAAAGAAATAACTAATAACAGATTCAACCACCCGTAAAACTAAAACATATACATTTCCTAAGAAAAACAAATTTGCAACAAAAATTCCTTTAGAAAAGATCAATCAACCAACAAACAAAATGTTAAGCTATAAAATCTGCAAATAAAACCAGAAAACTAAAAAAATGGCTCAATAAATATTTCTTTAAATTTGTTTACGATATGGATCAAACTTTCCATCGTTAAAAAGATGCATAAATGTCCAAAGAATTGAAGGGTGGCCACCAAAACTCACCAATGCATCTCTTCCTAGTTTTTTATTTTTTTTTTCAACCATTATCTAAGTGCATCTTCTAGAGGTACATTATTGCTATACAAACATAATAAACATATCACATAGTTAACTAATAAATTAAAGAAACTTGATATAATAAACTAAATGTTTATTTCTTTAAAAAATGTATATGACATATGCAAATATAAATAATCAACAAAGAGATAGAGAAAAAAAATCTCATCTGATCCTTAACATCACTACAAATGACTACATTAAAAGCACCGATAACAAATTTTTTATTATGATTTTAAAAGAACCCTCCTTAAAAAATACTAATAATAACATTCTTTCTCAAGATTCTAAAACAATCCTTCTTAAAAAAAAGTACTGATAACACAACAGAACAGATTGATTCAAAAAAAAAATACAAAAAAGAGCCAAGTGGAGAAATACCGTAGGTGTGAGGACCAATCGATTGCACAGAAGGCTTGGGCTCCGCGTGGTCACGCCAAGGCATACGGGTGTGAAGACCGATCGCAGGCTCAGCTTGATCTCGACGTATGGGTGTAAAGACCGATCGCAAGCTCCGCGTGGTCGCCGAGGAGATCAAGCGCCAAGGCAAGAGCAGTTTGGATTTCTTTTGCGAGGGGAAGGAAGAATTTATAGAAGGGGGGCCACCCATTCCTTCATTTCCGATTTCTAAAGGGATTGTGTTTTCCTTTTTTATAGGAGGGATGCCACGTGTGGCCTGGGTCCCATGAGCTCAATCGCACTTGTGCTGGTTGTCCGAGCGTTGTTACATTGATGCGTCCGTTCTTTTATTATATTTATCCCTCCGCCAATGAGGGATAGCAGTCTCTCCGTCTCCGGTTTGGATTAGGATTACTGCATTAATGTATGGTATATAATTAATATATATTTATATATAATATATAAATTATTGGGTAATGGGCCAAATGTTGGGTAATGGGCCAAAATAGGCCTTGAATATCCTAATGGGCCTTGAAAGCTCATTACCTCCTTATGTGTGTGAATGAGAAATTACGGGGACATTTAGTCCCACATCGAAAAAATCAAGAAAGGAAGGTTCACTTATAAGAAAACCACTTTCTTGAAGCTTAAGTTCCTTAGGCTCACCATAAGTGGAGAGCTTAAGGGTGATGCGTAGCATCCCCTTGCGCATGTGCACGTGCGTGTGCGAAGGGCACAATGGGCGCTTTGTAGGTGCACTTTGCACATGCGCATCATCGCGAGGAGCTTGAGGGGCTTTAAATTTTTTCTAGATCACGAGAATCTGACGATGGAGACTGATCGGATCAAGATAAGGGGCTGAAATCAATTGATCATTGATCGATCAGATGAAGGATTGAGATGCGGTGATCAAATCACAATCGCGATCACGATCCAACAGGATGGTTGGTGATAAGGCATCCGTCCGATCGTCGGTTGGTAATAAGGCGTCCGTCCAATCATATGGTTGGTGATAAGGCATCACTTCGATCAATCATTATGATAAGTGATCTTGAAATGATGTATCAGAGACGTGCAACCGCCTATCTGATAACGTGATTATCAGATCACGATAATGAAAAGGCATATCAGGATGAGGATAGGCTTATCTGATTGGCTGATCTTCATATCACAACCATGAAAACGTTTATCTGATCGCCTGATCTGAAGATCACGATGTCTAAAGGGCATATCAAGGGTGATAAGCCCTTAACCCTCACATCCTTCGATCAAAGAATTTAAATTAAATTAAATTCATAGGGTTGCTTCCAAAGAGCACCTAAAAACCTATAAATAGGACCCAAGACCCTCTCATTTTATTCATTCCAATTCCATTCCGAATTGTGTTCTCACTTAGGAATTTGCATACTTTCTTAAGGGTAGTACAGCAATAGTGCATTAAAAAGAGAGTAGCATTCTTGGTTCGATATTTTTGGTGAATTATAGTGCTGCTTTCATCAAAAGGAGACTGTTGTATCCTGGGAGACAATCGTTATACTAACCGTAAGCACCATTGCAAGGTGAAATTGTCTTAAAGACATAGAGTATAACTCTAGCCTCAGTTTGATCAATTAGGTAGCCACCATCTGCCACACCCAACAATCTTAAGACAATTTCCTACTACCACAGAAGTGTTGCTGCAGATGACTACTATGATGACATCCGGTCAAGTCGAAAGATCAGAGAAATTCTCTGGCACAGACTTCAAGAAGTGGCAATAGAAGACGCTGTTTTACCTCACAACTCTGAATCTGGACAGAGTGCTGAATGAAGATCTGCATGTCCTGAATGAAGGGGAGACCGACAAGCAAGTCATTGTTGCAGAGGTATGGAAGCACTCAGACTTCCTTTGCAAGAACTACATCTTAAATGGTCTGGACAATACCCTGTACAATGTGTACATTAGTATTGCTACTGCCAAGGAGTTATGGGCATCCCTGGACAAAAAGTGAAAGATAGAGGATGTTGGATACAAGAAGTTTGTGGTTGGAAGGTTCTTAGACTACAAAATGGTCGACCACAAAATAGTTATGGAGCAAATCCAAGAGCTCCAGATTATCCTGCATGAGATACATGCAGAGAGAATGTCTCTCAACGAGTCATTCCAGGTAGCTGCCATCATAGAAAAACTACCACTACTGTGGAAGGACTTCAAGAACTACCTGAAGCATAAGCGGAAGGAGATGGGACTTGAAGACCTAATTGTCTGGCTAAGGATCGAGGATGACAATAAGAGCCAAGACAAGAAGACAAGAGGACAACCTGCTGAGCCAAAGGCCAACCTCATAGAAGGAAGAAAGAAACGCAAGTTTTCAGGCGAAGGCTTTAAATAGAAGAAGGGCAATCCAAAGAAATATAAGTTCAAGAGAAAGTGCTTTGTTTGTGGAAAGAAAGGACACAAATCCAAGGACTGTCATTTCAAGGATAAAGAAAGAAAGAAGTCAACGTTACTGAAACCCTATCCAAAGAGGTATCCGAGATGATGCTGTTAGCAGTTGTATTTGAAGCAAACATGGTTGAAAAAGCAAATGAATGGTACATAGACACTAGAGCTACCAGACATGTCTGCTCTGATAAGAGTATGTTCTCATCATATTCTCCTATCAATGGTATAAATTTGGTCATGGATAACTCCGCTACATCCAAGATAGAAGGACTTGGCCGTATTGTTATGAAGATGACATCTGGCAAGGAGTTTCTACTTAATGATGTGCTACATATCCCTGACATCCGGAAGAATCTCATATCAGGCTCCCTCCTAAGCAAACATGGCTTTAGGATGGTCTTTGAGTCTGATAAATTTGTACTCAGTAAGGGAAGGATATTTATTGGAATGGGTTACTTGAATAATAGATTATTCAAGGTGAATGTAATGACTGTACATAGAAATCTTGAAATAAATAAAGCTTCTTCTTCTGCTTATATGATTGATTCTTCTTGTTTATGGCATGATAGATTAGGACATGTGAATTTTAATTTATTACAAAAATTAATAAAATTAGAATTATTACCTAATCATGAAATTGGTTCATATTACAAGTGTGAAGTGTGTGTTGAAGCTAAGTTAGTAAAAAACCATTTTCAGTAGTTGAAAGAAATACTGAACCTCTTGACTTAATTCACAGTGATTTATGTGACTTAAAGTCAGTTCAAACTAGAGGAGGTAAAAAGTATTTTATAATATATATTGATGATTCAACAAGATACTACTATGTGTATCTACTAAAGTCTAAAGATGAGGCTTTAGAAATGTTTAAATGTTATAAGAATGAAGTTGAAAATCAACTTGGCAAAAAGATTAAGGCCATAAGGAGTGATAGAGGTGGTGAATATGATGCACCTTTTGACGAATTCTGTCAAGAGCATGCATTATTTATTAAACTACTGCTCCTTATTCGCCTCAATCTAATGGAATTACGGAACGTACAAACCACACATTAAAAGAAATGATGAATGCTATGTTAATAAATTCTGGTACACCACATAATTTATGGGGAGAAGCAATTCTCTCAGCAAATCATATTCTTAATAAGATACCTCTTAAGAAGAAGGAAGTTACTCCATATGAGTTATGGAAAGAAAAGAAGCCTTCTTATAATTACTTAAGAGTATGGGGGTGTCTATCTAAAGTAGCTATTTCGGACCCCAAAAAGGTTAAAATAGGACCTAAAACTAGGGGTGCAACTCGGGCTCATGAAACTCGGGTTTTCCTCAACCCTAACCCTAAACCTATTTGTAAAATGTCAACCCTAACCCTAACCCTAACCCTATTTGTAAAACCTCAACCCTAACCCTATTTTTAAAAATTAAATTCTGGTTGAGTTTCGGGTTAGAATTTGGGTTGATGAGAAAAAAAATAAAATACTTTTTTCAAAGTAAATAAACACCGAATTATGGATCCCAAAGATGAAAAAATAAAATCCCTTGCTAATGCATAAGTTGGACTCGGGGCTTTAACATTGTATCAAAAAAAAGGTCTTAACTGAAACAAAGAAGAGAAGGAGGTGCCGTAAACAAAGAAGAGGAGGAGGTGGAAAGTGAAATGAAATGTACGGGTAGTCCACCTTTATGTTTGTCCTTTTTCTCGCTTGCGACCGATGGCCTTGCCCTCCTCGCCCTCAAGTTGGTCATCTTGTCCGACCCGATTGGCGCCTTCAACGCCCCCAAAATTCTGATGCTGATAAGTTACCTCCATTCAGGTAACCCTCGGGTTCGGGTTATCTCGAGTTCGGGTTTCTTGGGTTCGGGTTGCGGTCAACCCTGACCCGGGTCAATTACGAATCGGGCCGGGTTAAACCCGGATCTTTCGGGTTGGGTTGGGAAAACATGAGTTTAAACACTGCTATAAATCGGGTTTGACGGGCCAGGTTCGGGTTGAACCCGGCCCAAGTTGCACCCCTACCTAAAACTGTTGATTGTATATTTATCGGTTATGCACATAATAGTAGCGCACATCACTTTCTTGTGTATAAATCAGATATAACTGATATACGAAAAATATAATCATGGAATCAAGGAATGCATCATTCTTTGAAGATATATTTCTAATTAAAAGAGAATTAAAAATAAGTTCAAATAAAAGAACTTACGATAATAATACTGCTAGTTGTAGTCATCAGGAAGAATATCATGAAGATGAACCCAGACACAGTAAGAGACCAAGAGTTGCAAAGTCTTTTGGTCCTGATTATGTAACTTATATATTACAAGATGAACCTTAGACATTTAAGGAGGCAATGTCTAATCCAGAAGTACCCTTTTGGAAAGAAGCTGTTAAGATGTATGCGATATACCCTAAGTTATGGATTACATTTTTCAAGATATCTAGCTGTACTAGAAGGATACAGTGATGCAAATTGGATATCTAACACAGAAGATACAAAATCCACAAGTGGATATGTATTCACCTTAGGAGGAGGTGTTGTGTCATGGAAATATTTTAAGCAAACATGTATAGCTCGATCCACTATAGAATCTGAGTTTATTGCCTTAGAAAAGGTAGCTGAAGAAGCAGAATGACTTTAAAATCTTTTAGAAGAAATTCCATGTTGGCCAAAGCCTGTGTCTGCAATATGCATACATTGTGATAGTCAATCGGCAATTTGCAGAGCATAGAATAAGATGTATAATGGCAAGTCTAGACATATACGTCATAGATATAATACCATTAAGTAGTTACTTGAAATTGGTGTAATTTCTATTTACTATGTTCAATCAAAGAAAAACCTAGCAGATCCATTAACAAAGGGGTTGCCAAGAGATCAAGTAAACTGTTTCGAGGGGAATGGGTTTAAAACCTATAACTGAAAAATCTTCATAGTGGATACCCAACCTAGCTGACTGAAGATCCCAAGATCTAGGTTCAAAAGGGATAACTAAATTATGAAGAGACTTGATAGCACTAAGGATGTCCAATCCTACTTATTTCTATGATAATTGGTGCTACCTGCTAAAGGTACTAGGATAAGCATTGCTTTTAATGATTCTTATGACATAAATATCATGTGGGGTATAGCAGGATACTCTTAATAAGAATCACCTAAGTGAGTGTAAACTGGGCTAATTCTATGAGAATTTTAAGCTTTAATTCTCTGAAGCACTCATGAGACCAGGAGTTGTTTGGGGCCAAAATAAACACAACTATGAGAACCAAAAGAATGCTCGGGAAGAAGTTGCATGATTATTATTTTCTTAGTTTACACAAAATGTTGAAAGGTTCAAGACATCATGTTCATGTTTTAGCAAGTAAACTCGATAACAACTCACTAAGAAAAGTTCAAAGCCACAAGCTACCTATCTCGATACAACTTCATCCCATTATACTCTCTTTAGTGTGTCTGCATATTCATTTGCATTAAAATCCTTTTATATGGGGGTTTGCCTTTGCTGATCTTTGATGATCTTTGATCTAAGTTCAATTTTTATTCATGTGGGGGATTGTTGGATAATGGGCCAAATGTTGGGTAATGAGCCAAAATAGGCCTTGAATACCCTAATGGGCCTTGAAAGCTCATTACCTCCTTATGTGTGTGAATGAGAAATTACGGGGATATTTAGTCCCACATCAGAAAAATTAAGACAGGAAGATTCACTTATAAGGAAACCACTTCCTTGAAGCTTAAGTTCCTTAGGCTCACCATAAGTGGAGAGCTTGAGGGTGATGCTACGTGCATGCACATGTGCGTAGCATCACCCTCGCGCACATGCATGCGTACACGCATGTGCGAAGGGCGCAATGGGCGCTTTGTAGGCACACTTTGCACTTCGCACGTGCAGATCATCGTGAGGAGCTTAAGGGGTTTTAAATTTTTCCTCGATCAGGAGAATCCAACGGTAGAGACTGATTGGATCAAGATAAGGGGCTAAGATCAATTGATCATTGATCGATCGATAACGGGTCGAGATGCGGTGATCAAATCACAATCGCGATCACGATCCAATGGCTGATACCCATCAGTTGACCAGTCAACATGACGGTTGGTTAACCAGTCAATAGGACGGTTGGTGATAAGGCACCCATCTGATCGTCGGTTGGTAATAAGGCGTCCGTCCGACCGTATGGTTGGTGATAAGGCATCGTTCTGATCAAGCCGTTATGATAAGTGATCTTTGTTGGCCCAGATGACAACCCAAGAAGGGGGGGGGGTTGAATTCAGTTCTTTAAAAATTAGCCTTTTAAAATGTTTGCTTAAGAAGAATGAAGGCAATAGCAATGCAAATACAAAGTGCAGTGAATAAAACAGAGATAGAGAAAGAGTCAATGAAAGCACGGCAAACACAAAGATTTTATAGTGGTTCGGTGTATCCAACACCTACGTCCACTCCCAAGATTCACTTGGGTCCACACTATAATCACCCTAGATTACAGCAGAGTTGTTTTACAAGCTCACAACTCAAACTTGTTGTTTTCCCGGGCGCACAACGAACCCAGCTGGTTTTCAAGGGCTCACCAGCACAAAAACCCTAACCCAAGCTTTACCAAGCTTGTACCGAGGTAAGACTACCTCAACTAGTTCAATCCCCCAGATTGAACTAGACACAAAGAATAAAGTATGTTTTTCAGTTACAAAGCTCCTCAATGAGCAGATAAACAAATGTAAGAATAAAGTTTAGAAAAGCCTGATTTGCAGATGGTTGGCTTTGAGCTTTTCTTCTTTTCCTCTTTTCCTCAACTCTTTTGAAGTGTAGAATCGGGCCTCAGCTTGGATTCTTCACGGAATGTACGTTGGAGTTGATTTGAGCTTTTCCTCTTTTCTTTGAGTGTTGAAAATCACTTGAGATGCTCTTGAATAGCTCTTGGATTTTCTTCTGAAGCTTCCTTGGATTGTTGAGCTTGAACACAGAAGGAGCTTCCTTTGATTTCACACTCTTTCTTTCACTCTATTTTGAATCACGGATTTTTTCAAATGAAGCTCTGTTTTTTCGATTTTTCTTTTCTTTTCTCTTGAAATGAATATCTCTCTTTGTATATCTTTGATTTGAAAACGGCTTCTCTATTTATAGATTCTGCAAAAATATAGCCGTTAGAAACAAAGAAAAATAGCCGTTAATAAAAATCTTACCGTTGACGCTGAGTTGGCATTCGGAAAAATTTCGCCCAGATTTGCTGGAGTCGACTCTGCTTTCCGCGAGTCGGCTCGAGGTCGTGATACCAAAAATAGAAATGTTCAGAAAGTCAAAGGGTCGACTCATCAAAAGTAAAGTGTCGACTCCTGACAGTCGGGGGTCGACTCATGAAAAGTTGGGGGTCGACTCGCGAAATGCTCAGAAAAACACACCTCTGGTGTCTGAGCGGAGTCGACTCGCACAGTCATGGAGTCGGCTCGACAGAATCGGGGGTCGACTCGAGAAATCACATGGGTCGACTCGAGACAGACAGTCATTTCTGTACTCTGAGTGGAGTCGACTCTGAAACTCAAGAGTCGGCTCCGGAACGTATCAAAAATCAGAAAGTTTTCTGATTGACTTTAAATTCGTTCCAGATTCATTTTAAATCATTATTTTGACTTGAATATAATAAAATTGACATTAGGAATCAATTCAAGAAATGTTCCAAAAACTCATTGATTAAAATATGAAGTATAAAATTTCTTTTTGAAAGCTTAAACATTGAGCTTGAAGTTACTTTCAAATTGATTAAAGTTATACTTTAACATTCTCATTCATTGTTCTAAATAAATTCATTGCTCATGTAAATAAACTCATTACATCTTTTAATATACTCATGGCTTTTGGTAATCATCAAAATCAATAAGATTGGGGCATATAATTTTTCAACAATCTCCCCAACAATCTCCCCTTTTTGATGATGACAAAAACATTGAGTTTATGCATGATTGATTTGTGAATTTATTTTGATTTCATAAATAGGCTTAGGCTCCCCCTGAATGAGGTAGCTCCCCCTATGAAACTTAAATAAATATCCCATCTCATTCATTCAATCATTTTAATATCATTTGATTAATAATCAATTTCTCCCATATGCATATACAGTTATAAAACTATAAAACTCTCCCCCTTTTTTGTTATCAACAAAAAGGTAGAGAAGCAATAAACATTATCATTCATTCATTCAAGATTTGATTTAACAAAATCATTCATTCATTGATAATAGGAAGAAATACATTGAGTATTCAAAAAAGATAATTCATTACATCAAATTACATCAAAGTGTGATACCAAAATGTAAAACATAACATTAACTTCAATACATTGCAAGGACTGAGTATCTAATACATTAAAAGTGAGTCCTAACAATCCTAGTCAAATGATCAATTATATTTTTCATTCCATCTGTTTGTATCTTCACATAGTCCTTTAGTCTCTCATCAACAAAGGTGCAAGCAGTCAAAATTTTATCTTGAGCTCAGCGTTGCATTTAGCATATGTTTCGCCATCTCCGCAGACATCTTTAAGTTCTTCAAATATGTTCTTAGATCTCCACTTAAAGACTCTGAAGAAGTGCTAAGAGTAGATTCTATTTTGGTGATCGGTCATCCAAAGAGTAAGAGTTTCCTTGAGATTCATAAACTTTTCAAACTCTGATTTTAATTTTTCTGACTGATCATCAAGAAGGCCTTTAAGTTGCCTTAACTGAAGTTCTGTGAAGCCAACTGATGAAGATGATGCTTGATCAAACAACGGAGCAGGGGTAGGAGCAGGAGCAGAAATAGGAGGGCTCGGAGGTGCAGGCGAAGATGTCTAACCGATGGTCCCGGTGCCTCAGCATCCGCTGCTCTTTCTTCCATCAAACCTTTCCTTTCCCATCTTCCGTTCTTCTTAACAAATCCCATCCTATGTATAGTGGCCAAACTGTAAAAATCTGTGTGTCTCAAGTTCCTCATAGGCTCACTATCTGAAATGACAATCCCTTGGCTCTGGAAAATTTTAGTGAGGATCATGCCATAGGGCAACTTGATTTTCTCTTACCTCCACAGTCGGCAATATACCATAAAATCATACTAGGAAGGTTAATGGGTTTACCCGTTACAATTGCATCCATTCACAAAAATATCCCTTTCTGACACATAATCGAATCTCCCAATCTTGGGAAAAAGGATTCTACTACAGATGTTGTGGAGCAGTCTCAGTTCTAAGGATAACTGATTGGCAAAAACTTCCTCAAAACCGACAACCTCCCGGTTAAGTAGTCTAGAAAGAGCTGGGCTTCTGTCATCCGAAGAAAATGTAGAGTTCCTGACATGGGTAGATCCAACAATCTTGAAAGCAGCTCTACAGTCACTGAAATTCTATTTCCTCTCACAATGCTTATAAGACCATTATCTCCTCTAGATAGATTCTTATAAAATTCCTTGACAAGGCGGGATATGTAGGACAATCTAAGGAGCAATCTTTTCCCAACCCATCTCTATCAACTGTCTTCCCAAAAGAAATCCCTCAGCCTCAAACAATTCAAAATCTACTTTCCTCCCCGTAGTTATGATTCTATCAGCAAGTCTATCTACCTGTGAAGGAGCCGTAGATGGAGAAGCATTTGGAGTTGAGGAAGATGAGGTTGAATCCGAGCTGGTGAAGGCTCACGAACCGGACGCCTCACGGTCTTCCTCACCGCTCTCTTCCTCTTACTCCGGCCGCACCAAGGTTAGATCCTCGAGTTTAGGGGCCATTGATCTATTGGAAGGGTTAATCAGGGATTCTTGGGAATTTGGAAGGTCTGGAAGTATTTTGGAGAGAGTATTTTGAGAGATTGAGACGATAGAAATGAACGGCGAGTCGACTCTGCCCTAGATAAATCGACCTGGGACCACTTCGAGTCGGCTCCCGCAAAGCGAGGGGTCGACTCCGGACAGTCACAGAAAACATCCCGAAGTGGAGTCGACTCGCCGAGAAGGGGTCGACTCAAGAGTTTCAGTAGAAACCTGGAGTCGACTCCGATACTCACCGAGTCGGCTCCGAGACCATTTCAGAGCAAAAACATGAAATTTCTGAAATGTGTCCGGAAATTGATCATAAAAATTGATAAAATAATCATTGGATTTGAATAGATCAATTAGATATGAATTCTAGATAAGATTTCCTTAAAGATCAAGGATTTGAAAGAATTTTAGATAAACTTTCCTTAGGGGTTTCAAATTCATTCTAATGGATCACAAATCCCTAACTCTCCTCTAAGATAACAGAATCTTTCTTCACTCAAGGGTTTTGTAAATATATCTGCTAATTGTTCTTCAGTATTAACATATCAAGACATATTTCATTATTTGCAACATGTTCTCTTATAAAATGATATCTAATTTCTATGTGTTTGGTTCTAGAATGTTGAATTGGATTTTTAGTTAGATTAATTGCACTTGTGTTATCACATTTATAGGTGTTTTATCAAGTGTGATACCATAGTCTTCAAGTTGTCGCTTAATCCATAGGATTTGAGCACAGCAACTTCCAGCTGCTACATATTCAGCTTCAGTAGTTGATAATGCAACTGAATTTTGCTTTTTGCTAAACCATGAGATTAAGTTACTTCCTAAGAATTGGCATGCACCACTTGTGCTTTTTCTATCTAACTTACATCCAGCATAATCAGAATCAGTGTATGCAATCAGATTTAATGTTGAGTCTCTAGAATACCATAAACCTACATTTTTAGTTCCACTTAAGTATCTTAGTATTCTTTTAACAGCAATTAAATGTGATTCTTTAGGTTCAGACTGAAATCTAGCACATAAGCAAACAGCAAACATTATGTCTGGTCTACTTGCAGTTAAGTAAAGTAGGGATCCGATTATACCTCGATAATATTTTTGATCAACCTTCTTACCTTCTTCATCTTTGTCCAGCTTGCATGAAGGACTCATTGGTGTTCCGAGGGGTTTGATTGATTCCATACCAAACTTCTTTAGAATTTCTCTTGTGTACTTTGTTTGGTTGATAAAGATTCCCTCTTTGCTTTGTTTGATTTGGAGTCCAAGGAAGAAGTTGAGTTCTCCCATCATGCTCATTTCAAATTCGCCCTGCATCAACTTAGCAAACTCTTGACATAGAAGATTGTTAGTAGCACCAAAAATGATATCATCAACATATATTTGAACTACTAATAAATCCTTACCTTTTCTTTTCAAAAATAATGTTTTATCAACATTTCCTCTTATAAAATCATTTTCAATTAAAAATTTACTTAATCTATCATACCAAGCTCTAGGTGCTTGTTTCAAACCATATAATGCTTTGTGCAATTTAAAAACGTGATTTGAAAATTCATGATCTTCAAAACCTGGTGGTTGTTCTACATATACTTCTTCATTTATAAATCCATTTAGAAAAGCACTTTTTACATCCATTTGAAATAAGTTAAAATTCATATGACATGCAAATGCAAGTAATAGTCTAATGGCTTCTAATCTAGCTACTGGTGCAAAGGTTTCATCAAAATCAATACCTTCTTCTTGATTATATCCTTTTGCAACTAATCTAGCTTTGTTTCTAATTACTATGCCATTTTCATCTAGTTTATTTCTAAATATCCATTTTGATCCTATAACAGAATGATTTTTAGGTCTTTCAACTAAAGTCCATACATTATTTCTAGTGAATTGATTTAATTCTTCTTGCATTGCTAACATCCAATTATTATCTTTTTCAGCTTCTTCAATAGTTTTAGGTTCAATTTGTGATACAAATGCAAGATGATTACTAATATTTCTCATAGATGATCTAGTTCTTATTCCTTGAGATGGATCACCTATAATCAATTCCTTAGGGTGACTATAAGCATATCTCCAATCCCTAGGTAGATCTACATCATTATGATTAGTGTTAGTATCATCATCCTTAGGTGAATCATTATCTTTAGCGTCTTGTTCTTGATCTAAAGATACATCAATATTTAATTTTTCAAGATCTTTTTCAATTAAGTTTGTATCTTCTTCATCATCAAATTTTTCGGAACGAGTTGCTAAAGATTCATCAAAAACTACATGAATGGATTCTTCAACAACTAAAGTTTTCTTGTTAAATACTCTATATGCTTTACTAGTTGTAGAGTATCCTAA
>UESW01003903.1:529659-556628 GCA_900491605.1 Calamus simplicifolius | reverse complement strand
CCTTTAACATTTAAGTTTTTATTAGGTTTTAGAATTTTACATTCATAAGATTTATGTCCTTTTGATTACATTTAAAGCATGTAAAATTACTTTGGCCAGCACGCACAAAAATATTTTTAAGTGATTTTTGTTTTCTTAAAGTGTTATATCCTAATCCGGCTTTGTCAAAAACTGCTTTTTGACTATTTAATAACATGTCTAATTTAGTTGAACTTAATGTAAACTTATCAACTATGTTCTTATGTTTTTCAACCTCTTTCCTTAGTTTATCATTTTCATTAGAGATTGATTCTTTTTCTTTTATTAAAATTTCATTTTCAGATTTAAGTTTCTTAACTTCATTATTAAGATTTTCCTTTTCTTGAATGAAAGTTAAGTTTTCATTTTTCAAAATCTTGTATTTCTTTTTCAAAACCTTGAAATCCCCAACAAGTTCATTAAAAGCATCAAAAAGTTCATCAAAAGCAAATTCATCGCAAGGGTTGTCGGAACTTACCTCATCGTTGTCGTCCGCCATGAAACATACGTTTGCGACTTCCTTTTGTTCTTCTTCTTCGGAAGAAGATTCCTCGCTGTCACTCCATGTCGCCACATAAGCCTTCTTTTTCTTTTTGTAGGCTTTCTTCAATTTTGGACATTCATTCCTAAAGTGCCCCGGTTTATTACACTCATAGCAAGTCAAGGGGTCTTTCTCTTTTTCTTTGTCCTTGTCCTTATTTTTATCCTTTTCTCCTTCCCACTTAGCTCCAAATTTTTTCTTGTGGAAGGGTTTCTTTCTCCTCATAAATCTTTTAAATTTCTTTGCTAAGAGAGCAGTCTCTTCATCATTATCATCATCATCATCACTGCTGCTCTCTTCTTCTTTTGCAGCTTTGAGGGCAATACTTTCTTTTTCTTTGTGTCCTCCTCTACATGCTGCCTCATAGTCAGCTCATGGGTCATAAGAGATCCTAGAAGCTCCTCTAAGGGTAAAGTGTTGAGGTCCTTAGCTTCTTGGATTGCAGTCATTTTTGCTTCCCATGATCTTGGTAATGACCTAAGAATTTTTCGAACAAGTTCAGAGTTAGTATATGTCTTACCAAGACTTTTCAAACCATTTACAATATCTGTGAATCTAGTGTACATGCATGCAATGGTTTCAGATTGTTCCATGCTAAATAATTCATATTTATGAACAAGAATATTAATTTTAGATTCTTTTACTTGATTGGTACCCTCATGGGTAACCTCTAATCTATCCCAAATCTCCTTTGCGGAATTACATGTGGAGATTCTATTAAACTCATTAGCATCTAAGGAGCAATATAAGACATTCATGGCTTTAGCGTTAAGCTGTGCCATTTTCCTATCATTATCATTCCAGTCCCTTTCGGGCTTAGGAACAATAGTGCCATCTATAACATGTGTGGGTGTACTAGGTCCATTGATTATAACACCCCATAGCTCATAATCAGAAGCTTGAATGAATATCCTCATTCTAGCTTTCCAATATGAATAATTTGAGCCATTAAACAGTGGAGGTCTATTCGTAGAATGACCTTCAGCAAATGATCCAACTTGTGTTGCCATTTGGAACTTTAGCTCTTGATCGTGTGATCAAAATCTAATGAGCACTAGCTCTGATACCAATTGTTGGCCCAGATGACAACCCAAGAGGGGGGGGGGGGTGAATTGGGTTCTTTAAAAATTAGCCTTTTAAAATGTTTGCTTAAGAAGAATGAAGGCAATAGCAATGCAAATACAAAGTGCAGTGAATAAAACAGAGATAGAGAAAGAGTCAATGAAAGCACGGCAAACACAAAGATTTTATAGTGGTTCGGTGTATCCAACACCTACGTCCACTCCCAAGATTCACTTGGGTCCACACTATAATCACCCTAGATTACAGCAGAGTTGTTTTACAAGCTCACAACTCAAACTTGTTATTTTTCCGGGCGCACAACGAACCCAGCTGGTTTTCAAGGGCTCACCAGCACAAAAACCCTAACCCAAGCTTTACCAAGCTTGTACCGAGGTAAGACTACCTCAACTAGTTCAATCCCCCAGATTGAACTAGACACAAAGAATAAAGTATGGTTTTTCAGTTACAAAGCTCCTCAATGAGCAGATAAACAAATGTAAGAATAAAGTTTAGAAAAGCCTGATTTGCAGATGGTTGGCTTTGAGCTTTTCTTCTTTTCCTCTTTTCCTCAACTCTTTTGAAGTGTAGAATCTGGCCTCAGCTTGGATTCTTCACGGAATGTATGTTGGAGTTGATTTGAGCTTTTCCTCTTCTCTTTGAGTGTTGAAAATCACTTGAAATGCTCTTGAATAGCTCTTGGATTTTCTTCTGAAGCTTCCTTGGATTGTTGAGCTTGAACACAGAAGGAGCTTCCTTGGATTTCACACTCTTTCTTTCACTCTATTTTGAATCATGGATTTTTTCAAATGAAGCTCTGTTTTTCTGATTTTTCTTTTCTTTTCTCTTGAAATGAATATCTCTCGGTTTGTATGTTTTTGATTTGAAAACGGCTTCTCTATTTATAGATTCTGCAAAAATATAGCCGTTAGAAACAAAGAAAAATAGCCGTTAATCAAAAATCTTACCGTTGACGCTGAGTTGGCATTCGGAAAAATTCGCCCAGATTTGCTGGAGTCGACTCATGCTTTTCCCGAGTCGGCTCGAGGTCGTGATACTAAAAATAGAAATGTTCAGAAAGTCAAAGGGTCGACTCATCAAAAGTAAAGTGTCGACTCCTGAAAGTCGGGGGTCGACTCATGAAAAGTTGGGGTCGACTCGCGAAACGCTCAGAAAAACACACCTCTGGTGTCTGAGCGGAGTCGACTCGCACAGTCATGGAGTCGGCTCGACAGAATCGGGGGTCGACTCGAAAAATTACATGGGTCGACTCGAGATAGATAGTCATTTCTGTACTCTGAGGGGAGTCGACTCTGAAACTCAAGAGTCGGCTCGGAAACGTATCAAAAATCAGAAAGTTTTCTGATTGACTTTAAATTCGTTCCAGATTCATTTTAAATCATTGAATTGACTTGAATACAATAAAATTGACATTAAGAATCAATTCAAGAAGTGTTCTAAAACTTATTGATTAAAATATGAAGTATTAAATTTCTTTTTGAAAGCTTAAGCATTGAGCTTGAAGTTACTTTCAAATTGAATAAAGTCATACTTTAACATTCTCATTCATTGTTCTAAATAAATTTAATGCTCATGTAAATAAACTCATTACATCTTTTAATATACACATGGCTTTTGGTAATCATCAAAATCAATAAGATTGGGGCATATAATTTTTCAACAATCTCCCCAACAATCTTGAAATTGTGTATCAAATATATGCAACTGCCTATCTGATAATGTGATCATCAGATCACGATGATGAAAAGGTATATCAGGATGAGGATAGGCTTATCTGATTGGCTGATCTTTAGATCACAGCCATGAAAAGGCTTATCCAATCGCCTGATCTGAAGATCACGATGTCTAAAGGGCATATTAAGGGCGATAAGCCCTTAACCCTCACATCCTTCGATCAAAGAATTTAAATTAAACTAAATTCATAGGGTTGCTTCCAAGGGGCACCTAAAAACCTATAAATAGGACCCAAGACCCTCTCATTTCATTCATTCCAATTCCATTCCGAATTGAGTTCTCTCTTAGGCATTTGCATACTTCCTAAGGGTAGTATAGCAATAGTGCATTAAAAAGAGAGTAGCATTCTTGGTTCGATATTTTTGATGAATTGTAGTGCTACTTTCATCAAAAGGAGACTGTTGTATCCTGGAGACAATCGTCATACTGACCGTAAGCATCATTGCGGGACGAAATTATCTTAAGGACATAGGGTTTAACTCTAGCCTCAGTCTGATCAATTAGGTAGCCACCATCTGCCACACCCAACATAAATATGCAAAAAAAAATTCTATATTTTTATATAGATGTTCGCATTCAACATAGAAGCGTAGTGACCTTTCTTTTAAAGTTACTTTCTTCCCTTCTTATTTTATTAAATGCCTCTTAACCTTCCTAAAATATTTTTTTTTCTTTCTTATTCTTTATGGAAGCCCGAGTATGCTGGTTAAGGAATACTTATTAATAAAACCCTTATTTAGAAATAAGGTTTAAATCTTATGGGATATCAATCTCCTTATATTTCTCTTAAACAAAGGTTGCAATCTCTTTTTATCAAAAAACAAAAAAACAAAAAAAAAAGAAAGAAAGAAGAAGAAAATTAAATGCTCAAAGGATAATAGGATTCCTATTTTTTTAATAAAGGGAGAAGATAAAGATGAAGTTTATACATCAAAATTTTAAATATTACTTAAAACTATTTACGTGACCATAAAGTCTTCCATGCATGCACCCATCTTGCACATGCCCTTGGAGTGATGAATCAATTATGTTTTGTTCCTTCCTAGCTATAAACATAAATGCTCCAAGAAGCTTTCCTTTTAATTATTTTTAAAGATATCTTTTTCTCATATTAATATTGGGAGGGTCACCTCTCAAATACCGAAAGTAGTAGTTAGCCGCTAAGAGGGTGCCACGGATCCCTCCGTGGCCATAAAGTTGGGTTCTCTTATTTTTAAGGATCTCTAACCTTTTGTATGTAGATCTTCGCACAATCTTTAAGGGTCTAATACTCTTCGCAAGAATCTAGACAAGCAACAATAACAAAATATTAATCTAAAATTATTTTTTTATTTTTTTATCTTATTTGATTTAAAATTATATTTTAATTACAACTAATTATTTTTTAATATAATTTTTATTTATTTATTTTTCTATATATACCATACCATTTATTTACATTGATGTATTTATAGGTTTACATTAAAAAATAGATTTATATTACATTTATCTCTATATTTTTACAATAACTTTATTTTTTCTTCAATTAAAATATATTTATCTTAACTTTCTTATTTTAACTATATTTATTATATATATAATTTTTAATTATCAATATTTTCTATCTACATCTAAAGGGAGAGAAGAGAAAAGAAATTAAACAAAAAAAAGGGTTTATCATGTATAGCCACCCAACTCTTCTATTGATATATTAATGTTATTTAATAATAATAATAATAAAATTTATAGACTTTATTCGTACACGTTCCCATTTCTGAACTTTACCCGGCCGAATACGATTAAAAGCAAAGTTTTATGAATTCAACCCAAACAAAAGAAATAAATATTTTCTTTCCATGCATGATGAATTGCTTTCAAGAATTATTATTTTTTTATTTTTTTTTGTTTGTATGCCCATGTTTCAAATAGAGTTAATTAAAGTTACATTATAAACTATTAATGGTAATTGTAATTATTTTTTAGATAGAAAAGGAATTGGAAGGGGAAAAGAGAGAGAGAGAGAGAGAGAGTGGTATGGAACAAATTAAATAGCCAGGTTAAACAACTCGGTTATCAGATATCTGATAATTGAGGTGCTAAAACTAGATCGAGCTTTCTTTAATTCCGCATGTGAATGCATCATTATAAGTTTGACAATCTTCTTTCGACTTAAACCATTAATTTGTTTCCACGGCTAACATTTTTGGACCGTTGCCAGGAGCTGGAGTCGTTGCTTGAAGGTCTAAGCTTCGTGCCAGGATTTGCATTTGAGAATGATGTCATCTACATCGGTCGGTTTCCTTAACAGAGTGCATGATGGCTCAACATCCAGCTAGTGCCCAGGTCTAGGATCATCGATTTTGATCAAGTAGTCTTCAAGTTCATCCTTAGGCATCACAATTTGATGGGTCCAATCCTAATTTACCCCATGAACATAACAAGTACACATATGCATGTAACCCATCGTATATATATATTTTTTTTCTTGTATTTTTTTTAATCAAGAATTCAGTAATAAAATGGATGTGATGCAGGTGGGATGGGAGGACATCAACCGCAACCGGCATTGGTTGAAGGTGCCCGAAGGTCCAAATTAAGCTGAGGTCGATTGGCTGCATGCATACAAGGGCCATGTGGTCAAGATAAGGCCAAACATTTTTAATTAATTTCCTTATGGACTTGCATAGTTAGGTGTTAGGAGGAACAATATAATTTTGGCAGGATGAGACCAGTTTTTTGCCATCTCTATTACTTGTTTGTGAGATCGATATTGTAGCATGGTGGCAGGCTAGCTAGAGGACTTCTTCATATATATATATATATATATATATATATACATCCAGTTATCGAACATGTCTTGGCACGTACAGGCATGCATCTCTCTCGTAGTCATAGATACGAGAGTAACCCCCCCCCCCCCCCCCCCAAAACACACACACATATACATATATATATATATATTTCAGGCGCGCAATTTGACAATAATAATAATATTCTTTGGCTATAATAATTATTGTTGGATGTTAATAATTAGGCAGGTGTACGTTTGCCTATATATATATATATATGTGTGTGTGTGTGTGTTAGGTTCGCCTAATCTTAACCCAACTCTTTGGGACTAATTAACCTAAATGAGATAACTAGTCATGAGATATATGGCTTAATTTCTGAATTGCTGGAAATCACCTTATAATAAACTGTCTTAATTTCTTCCCCTTTAATTTCTATTCAAAAATGCATATATTTTGGAGAGAAAGAAAAGGAGCACAAAGAGATCCAGGAGTTATTCATCTATCCTTTGCTATTCTCATCAGATAGAGAGAGAGAGATGTGGCTTAATTTAAACGTAGTACTATAGATAGAAAACTTTTTTGTTCTTAATTAATTGATCGGCTTTAATTTGACCAGCTAGCTAGCGAAATCCCTTGAGATCGATCTTTAGGCCAGCACCATACATCATCCGATAAGCTGCTGCTTCTTCTTCTTCTTCCCAAAATTTGTGCATTAATTCCCTTCCCTTCAATTCCCCGTAGTTATATATGAATCACTAGCTCCCGACTTGAATTACTTCTTCTATATAGGAAAACAAGTAATTAATTAATAGTATTGGGGCACCTTATTATTAAGGATGCAAATTAAATTAAGACTTCCTGCTTGCTAATAAGATCTAGAACTCATATATACCATGCACTATATATACATCATTTTCAGACATTTGTCTCCTTCATTTCCAATCTAGCTAGCTAAGAAACTTAAAATGGATATATTAGATTAGTTTGTTCTTTTAATTAAAAATACAGTCATGTATATTATTCATTTAGAATTCCCAAGTACGTAGATGTTAGCTAGGAGTACTGGTCATTCCCTGGCCATTAAATATTAGAATGATTAGAGACTGGTTTCCTAAGCATCTTCCTTTTCTCTCTACTCTTGCCACGTACAAGATCGACTTTAATTACACCTTAAGTTTGACATAATAATTAAGTGCATATTCTGGGCAATGGATTAATGAGAATATTAATTGATGGCCTGTATTAATTGTTTAATCACCAATTAAGAAGGTTAATTAGGGAGCCACGCATGCATATATGCATGCAAGCCATGTAATTTTGTGCAAATAAACTAATCAAACATGGCTTAATTTAATTTGCCGACTGCAAGGATGGGCCGGCATAAGTCAATGACAAACAATTATAATTTATATAATAAAATGTTTGCTGCGGTCCCATAAATATTGAGTGCTCCAAGAATTTAAGGCAAATTAATTAATGCACTTGATATTATTAATTGATGCAACGGGTCATATATGATCAGCTGAAGCATCGCACTGATCAATCCTTTGCTTTGTCTTTCACGCAAAGTAGTTGTCGTAGGAGTTAATGAATTAAAGGGTGGAATTAATTCAGCTGTAAGAGCCAGAGGGAAAAGCACCAATGTAATTTGACCAAGTTCAAATACTTTGGAGGCACCACCAGTACTCGATCGAGACACAAAGTTTGATGTCTTCTCCAAATGTAATTTGATCAATTAAGTTCGTCAATTAATGTTCATCGATCCTCTCTTTAAGTACATTCAGTACAGAATTAAGTGCACATTAATAACTCCAAATTAAGCAACCTCCTCGATCCTTCAAATGAAATACCCTCAATGGCCAATTAATTTTTTATCACGTTCTTTAGGGGCCTAGAAATACTTAAACTAGGGGGAGGGTAAAAATGATTACAATAGGTATAAAACAATTGATTTAATTTCAGATATATTCTTCTTCAGGTGCTGGCTGAGCGTAAACGATACCATTCAATACCTTACCTTTTATACTAGCAAAAAAAGAAAAAAGATAGAAGAACCTAACAAAAATAATTGAATGTATCTACAGTTCCCCCCATTAACGAAGCAGCAGGGAGGAGACTTGTGCAAAAAATGCAACCAGGAATTGAGGATGGGTGGTTCAGTGCACAACAAACGACGAGAGCACTGCAGCTCCCTATAAAGCCATTAGATTAGAAGATATAGCTGCCAGGGGCTTGGCTCATAACCGTGCACCCTAAAGCGATAGATGCACATATGATCTGAACTCTTATGGTTGGAGGTAAAGTCTAGTCGCACCTTGTTGACCACCACACCCAACTCATGAGCTGTCTCGATGTTGAAGGTCTGCGCATTGCTCTTTTCCAGTCATAAGAGAACTCACTCAAGCGGTACACCTTGACTTGGCTGGATGGGTCATCATCATCATCTGATTCAAACCATGCAGAGACCCGACAATCCTTGGGGGCACTGCTCCTGTCATAAGCCACGCTCTGCGCACATACCACATAAAAAGAGGCATCAGCGATAATTAGGCATTATATGAATTAATAGGAAAGAAAAAGTTAAAAGAAACAAGCACTAAGTTCCAAATGCCTCAAAATATAGCTATAAAGGACAAATGAAAAGAACAATTGGAGCAAAAACATACCTTAGATACATGCTCCAGTGTGACAGCCTCAAGTATAATTCCTATTCTGAGCCTAATCTCAACAAACCCACTACTTCCTTGCAAGGAAAACATTGGCCAGGCTCCCCATAACTTGGCTCCAGCATTTTGTGGGCACTAGGGTGAACTCCATTTCCAATTATAAAAGCACGAAGCCAACTGTTCACTCCCTGAAAACCATGAGGCTCTGAATGACTGACCACCCTGGCCCCACCAGAAGCTAAAGCATAATCAACCCTTCCAAGTCCATCGGTTGCATGCCTTTCAATCTCTTTCTTAACAAGATCCCTAGCAAAAGACATAATTTGGTCAAAATGAACATCACTATCACTACCATCTAGTTTTCTAGCAAGCTCATCCTGAAATATTTCAAATTCTTTCTTTGAAAGCATACCCATGTCCTTGAATTCAGTCAAAGACTTGTCTAAACCATCAGTCTTAACTTCCAACTTCTTCAACTCCTTCTCCAACGTTGCTATTTTCTCTTCAATATGCTTTCTAAGTTCCCTCCCTTGCTTGGGATCCATCAGTCTTAACTTTCAACTTCTTTAACTCCTTCTCCAACATTGCTACTTTCTCTTCAATTTGATTTCTAAATTCCCTTGCTTGGGATCCATCAGTCTTAACTTCCAACTTCTTCAACTCCTTCTCCAACATTGTTACTTTCTCTTCAATTTGCTTTCTAAGTTCCCTTGCTTGGGATCCATCAGTCTTAACTTCTAACTTCTTCAACTCCTTCTCCAACATTGCTACTTTCTCTTCAATTTGCTTTCTAAGTTCCCTTGCCATGATCCCAAGCTCATTTCCAATTTTTCGATCTATGGCATCCACCTGAACTTGCAACATGTTAGCTATTTTCTTTAAAGATGCCTCAATTTCAAAAATCCGACCCTCATAATCCAAAGCAAGAAATGGTGAGTTAGTATTGTCTCCAATCCTACCAGCCAATCTCCAAACTGTCTGCCCCAGCCACAAAAGAGCTACTAGAAGCAAACAAATCTTGGTTAGAATGCTAAGAACAGTTTGCCACTTTGCTTTTCGCCGCTTCGGGATAGCTCTTTTATGCCGTGACAAGTTTTTAGATCTCTCTACAACATATTCTTCCCTATTTGTGTGGCTTAGATCCTTTCCATTAACAATCATCTTATCATCATTAACTCCTCCTTCAGTAAGCACATAAAGCCATAATTTCTTCTCTACAACTTCCACCGTTCTTCTCCTAGCATTTGGCTTCAAAGATGCATTATTATTGACAGGATTTTCTTCCATTGAAGCAATGGTGGAAGCAGAGACAAGAAGTAATCTAAAAAAGATGAAAATAATAAATAAAGATTTTGAGGACAAAAGGACTGAATATCTCTCATAGCTAAAGCTAAAGAAGCAATGAATTAAATTGAAAGGAAAAAAAAATAACTAATAACAGATTCAACCGCCCGTAAAACTAAAACATATACATTTCCTAAGAAAAACAAATTTGCAACAAAAACTCCTTTAGAAAAAGATCAATCAACCAACAAACAAAATGTTAAGCTATAAAATCTGCAAATAAAACCAGAAAACTAAAAAAAATGTCTCAATAAATATTTCTTTAAATTTGTTTACGATATGGATCAAACTTTCCATCATTAAAAAGATGCATTAATGTCCAAAGAATTGAAGGGTGGCCACCAAAACTCACCAATGCATCTCTTCCTAGTTTTTTATTTTTTGTTCAACCATTATCTAAGTGCATCTTCTAGAGGTACATTATTGCTATACAAACATAATAAACATATCGCATAGTTAACTAATAAATTAAAGAAACTTGATATAATAAACTAAATGTTTATTTCTTTAAAAAATTTATATGACATATGCAAATATAAATAATCAACAAAGAGATAGAGAAAAAAAATCTCATCTGATCCTTAACATCACTGCAAATGACTACATTAAAAGCCGATAACAAATTTTTTATTATGATTTTAAAAGAACCCTCCTTAAACAATACTAATAATAAAATTCTTTCTCAAGATTCTAAAACAATCCTTCTTAAAAAAAAGCATGGATAACACAACAGAACAGATTGATTCAAAAAAAATTACAAAAAGAGCCAAATGGAGAAATACCGTAGGTGCGAGGACCAATCGATCGCACAAGAGGCTTGGGCTCCGCATGGTCGTGCTAAGGCGTACGGGTGTGAAGACCGATCGCAGGCTTAGCTTGATCTTGGCGTACGAGTGTAAAGACCGATCGCAGGCTCTGCGTGGTCGCCGAGGAGATCAAGCACCAAGGCGAGAGCAGTTTGGATTTCTTTTGCGAGGGGAAGGAAGAATTTATAGAAGGGGGGCTGCCAATTCCTTCGTTTTTGATTTCTAAAGGGATTGTGTTTTCCTTTTTTATAGGAGGGATGCCACGTGTGGCCTAGGTCCCGCAAGCTCAATCGCACTTGTGCTGGTTGTCCGAGCGTTGTTACATTGACGCATCCGTTCTTTTATTATATTTATCCCTCCGCCAACGAGGGATAGCAGTCTCTCCGTCTCGGTTTGGATTAGGATTACTGCATTAATTTATGGTATATAATTAATATATATTTATATAATAATATATAAATTATTGGGTAATGGGCCAAATGTTGGGTAATGGGCCAAAATAAGCCTTGAATACCCTAATGGGCCTTGAAAGCCCATTACCTCTTTATGTGTGTGAATGAGAAATTACGGGGACATTTAGTCCCACATCAAAAAATCAAGAAAGGAAGGTTCACTTATAAGGAAACCACTTTCTTGAAGCTTAAGTTCCTTAGGTTCACCATAAGTGGAGAGCTTGAGGGTGATGCGTAGCATCACCCTTGCGCATGCGCACGAGCGTGTGCGAAGGGCACAATGGGCACTTTGTAGGTGCAATTTGCACGTGCACATCATCGCGAGGAGCTTGAGGGGCTTTAAATTTTTTCTAGATCAGGAGAATCCAACAGTGGAGACTGATCGAATCAAGATAAGGGACTGATATCAATTGATCATTGATCGATCGGATGAAGGATTCAGATACGGTGATCAAATCACAATCGTGATCATGATCCAACGGTTGACACTCGTCGGTTGACCAGTCGACAGGACGGTTGGTTGACCAATCAACAGGATGGTTGGTGATAAGGCATCCGTCCGATCGTTGGTTGGTAATAAGGCATCCGTCCGATCGTATAGTTGGTGATAAGGCGTCACTCCGATCAAGCCGTTATGATAAGTGATCTTGAAATGATGTATCAGAGACGTGCAACTGTCTATCTGATAATGTGATTATCAGATCACGATGATGAAAAGGCATATCGGGATGAGGATAGGCTTATCTGATTGGCTGATCTTCATATTACAGCCATGAAAAGGCTTATCCGATCGCCTGATCTGAAGATCACAATGTTTAAAAGGCATATCAAGGGTGATAAGCCCTTAACCCTCACATCCTTCGATCAAAGAATTCAAATTAAATTAAATTCGTAGGGTGGCTTCCAAGGAGCACCTAAAAACCTATAAATAGGACCCAAGACCCTCTCATTTCATTCATTCCAATTCCATTCCGAATTGTGTTCTCTCTTAGGAATTTGCATACTTTCCTAAGGGTAGTATAGCAATAGTGCATTAAAAAGAGAGTAGCATTCTATATTTTTGGTGAATTGTAGTGCTGCTTTCATCAAAAGGAGACTGTTGTATCCTGGGAGACAATCGTTATACTGACCATAAGCACCATTACGGGATGAAATTATCTTAAAGACATAGAGTATAACTCTAGCCTCAATCTGATCAATTAGGTAGCCACCATCTGCCACACCCAACAATCTTAAGATAATTTCCTGCTACCACGGAAGTGTTGCTGCAGATGACTACTATGATGACATCCGGTCAAGCCGAAAGATCGAAGAAATTATCTGGCACAGACTTCAAGAAGTGGCAATAGAAGATACTGTTCTACCTCACAACTCTGAATCTGGTCAGAGTGCTGACTGAAGATTTGCTTGTCCTGAAGGAAGAGGAGACCGACAAGCAAGTCATTGCTGCAGTAGATGTATGGAAGCACTCATACTTCCTTTGCAAGAACTACATCTTGAATAGTCTGGACAATACCCTGTACAATGCGTACAGTAGTATTGCTACTGCCAAGGAGTTATGGGCATCCCTGGACAAAAAGTACAAGATAGAGGATGTTGGATATAAGAAGTTTATGGTTGGAAGGTTCTTAGACTACAAAATGATCGACCACAAAATAGTTATGGAGCAAATCCAAGAGCTCCAGATTATCCTGCATGAGATACATGCAGAGAGAATGTCTCTCAGTGAGTCATTCCAGGTAGCTGCCATCATAGAAAAACTACCACTACTGTGGAAGGACTTCAAGAACTACCTGAAGCATAAGCAGAAGGAGATGGGACTTAAAGACCTAATTGTCGCCTGAGGATCGATGAGGATAATAAGAGCCAAGACAAGAAGACAGGAGGACAACCTGCTGAGCCAAAGGCTAACCTCATAGAAGGAAGAAAGAAACGCAAGTTTCCAGGCGAAGGCTTTAAATAGAAGAAGGGCAATCCAAAGAAATATAAGTTCAAGGGAAAGTGCTTTGTCTATGGAAAGCAAGGACACAAATCCAAGGACTGTCGTTTCAAGGATAAAGAAAAGAAAGAAGTCAACGTTACTGAAACCCTATCCAAAGAGGTATCCGAGATGATACTGTCAGCAGTTGTATTTGAAGCAAACTAATAGAGATATAGACTAAAAGATATACTTTATGTTATGTCTTTATATTTTAATGAGAATTCATTTTGAGCAATGTATGCCATTTACTATATATGTGCATGTATCTAGTATTTACAAAGAGTATTTGATCTAGTGTGTAGAGTACGGCTTACACACAGAAGACTAGATCATCGGTTCTTTTGGAATACAAGTTTATTGTTCACAGTTTTAGATGGAATTGGACCATCAGTAGAACTGTAGCACAAATTTTTAGTAGGTCTATCTTGACTACGGGGAATGGTTTATTCTAACTATTTGTGCTAGTACACTTTGTGTGTATTGAATAGGACCCAGTTGAGTTAATTATTTTTACTGACTTTATAAAATAATTTAAAACTCATGAATATTATGATTACTTATGCTCTTAATCCGAATTCTATTTCTAGACACGTGTATGTAGTGATTATTGCTTTGATTACACATAGAGTGAGATTCTATATGAGTCAATAAACTTAGTGGGTTGGGCAATAACATTATATATATGGTGAATATTAATAGTTGAAGGAAACCACATCCTTATAAATTGGTTTGATGATATCCCTTGAGGAAGCTTATAAGTTTTGATTGTATCAAATCTTGCAAGTGGATTTTGATTCCATACATCAAATAAGTTAAGTGGATAGGTCTCAAGGATAATAAAAGTTAATTAAATTATATTATCAGTAATTAAATTTAATTGATGGATATCTGTAATCTTAACGTGGGGAGATAATAAGTATTTAATATTAAAGGCTTGAAAATATAAATTCGAATATGATTATGAGTACAATTATAATTCTTTAGTGGAATGAATTGTAATTTACGTAATTGAATCCTAACCCGGGGTAGGATTGGGAGATTTAATTATATGGGAAGTCCTTTTCATATTTGCCTATTGGTCCCTGTTGTAGCCCTATAAATATCCTCTCAGTTGGTTGCTAGGAAAAACATTTTTTTAAAAAAGAAAAACAAGAAACCCTAGGACGGCCAAGAGATCCCACCATCTTGTGAGAGAAAGAAGGTATTTTGGGAATATGGCGGAAGGCTAAAGGTTGAGGTCGGGCAATCGAATCAAAGTGATCCAAAGTTCAAATCTAAAGGTATAATCTTGTACTCATAGATTAGAACGGTAAAAGTTTTTTTTGTATTACTCATATACGCTATAGCCGAAATCTTGGGGGTATTCTGCGTTCCCCAACAAAAATGGTTGACAAAGCAAATGAATGGTACATAGACACTGGAGCTACCAGACATGTCTGCTCTGATAAGAGTATGTTCTCATCATATACTCCTATCAATGGTAGAAATTTAGTCATGGGTAACTCCGCTACATCCAAGTAGAAGGACTTGGCCGCATTGTTATGAAGATGACATCTGGCAAGGAGTTTCTACTTAATGATGTGCTACATGTCCCTGACATCCGGAAGAATCTCATATCAGGCTCCCTCCTAAGCAAACATGGCTTTAGGATGGTCTTTGAGTCTGATAAATTTGTACTCACTAAGGGGAGGATATTTATTGGAAGGGGTTACTTGAAAATGGATTATTCAAGGTAAATGTAATGACTGCACATAGAAATCTTGAAATAAATAAAGCTTCTTCTTCTGCTTATATGATTGATTCGTCTTGTTTATGGCATGATAGATTAGGACATGTGAATTTTAATTCATTACAAAAATTAATGAAATTAGAATTATTACCTAATCATGAAATTGATTCACATTACAAGTGTGAAGTGTGTGTTGAAGCTAAGTTAGCAAAAACATCATTTTCAGCAGTTGAAAGAAATACTGAACCTCTTGACTTAATTCACAGTGATTTATGTGACTTAAAGTAGTTCAAACTAGAGGAGGTAAAAAGTATTTTATAACATTTATTGATGATTCAATAAGATACTGCTATGTATATCTACTAAAGTCTAAAGACGAGGCTTTAAAAATGTTTAAATGTTATAAGAATGAAGTTGAAAATCAACTTGGCAAAAAGATTAAGGCCATAAGGAGTGATAGAGGTGGTGAATACGATGCACCTTTTGACGAATTCTGTCAAGAGCATGCATTATTCATTAAACTACTGCTCCTTATTCGCCTTAATCTAATAGAATTACGGAACGTAAAAACCACACATTAAAAGAAATGATGAATGCTATGTTAATAAATTCTGGTACACCACAGAATTTATGGGGAGAAGCAATTCTCTCAGCAAATTATATTCTTAATAAGATACCTCTTAAGAAGAAGGAAGTTACTCCATATGAGTTATGGAAAGGAAAGAAGCCTTCTTATAATTACTTAAGAGTATGGGGGTGTCTAGCTAAAGTAGCTATTTCGGACCCCAAAAAGGTTAAAATAGGACCTAAAACTAGGGGTGCAACTCGGGCTCATGAAACTCGAGTTTTCCTCAACCCTAACCCTAACCCTATTTGTAAAATGTCAACCCTAATCCTAACCCTAACCCTATTTGTAAAACCTCAACTCTAACCCTATTTTTAAAAATCATATTCAGGTTGAGTTTCGGGTTAGAATTCGGGTTGATGAGAAAAAAAATAAAATACTTTTTTCAAAGTAAATAAACACCGAATTATGGATCCCAAAGACAAAAAAATAAAATCCTTGCCTAACGCATAAGCTGGATAGGGGCTTTAACATTGTTTAAAAAAAAAATCTCTTAACTGACAAAGAAGAGAAGGAGGTGTCGTAAACAAAGAAGAGGAGGAGGCAGAAAGTGAAACGAAATATACGGGTAGTCCACCTTTATGTTTGTCCTTTTTCTTGCTTGCAACCGATGGCCTTGCCCTCCTCGCCCTCAAGTTGGCCATCTCGTCCGACCCGATTGGCGCCTTCAACGCCCCCAAAATTATGATGCCGATAAGCTACCCCCGTTCGGATAACCCTTAGGTTTGGGTTATCTCAAGTTCGGGTTATCTCGGGTTCGGGTTGCGATCAACCCTAACCTGGGTCAATTACAAATCAGGCGGGTTAAACCCGATCTTTCAGGTTTGACTTGGGCAAACATGAGTTTAAACACTGCTATAAATCGGGTTCGGCGGGCCAGGTTCGGGTTGAACCCGGCCCAAGTTGCACCCCTACCTAAAACTGTTGATTGTATATTTATCGGTTATGCACATAATAGTAGTGCATATCGCTTTCTTGTGTATAAATCAGATATAACTGATATAAAAAAATACAATCATGGAATCAAGGAATGCAGCATTCTTTGAAGATATATTTTCAATTAAAAGAAAATTAAAAATAAGTTCAAATAAAAGTACTTATGATAATAATACTGCTAGTAGTAGTCATGAGGAAGAATATCCTGAAGATGAACCCAGACACAGTAAGAGACCAAGAGTTGTAAAGTCTTTTGGTCCTGATTATGTAACTTATATGTTACAAGATAAACCTCAGACATTTAAGGAGGCAATGTCTAATCCAAAAGTACCCTTTTGGAAAGAAGCTGTTAATAATGAAATTGAGTCCATCATGCACAATCATACATGGGAGTTGGTAGACTTACCATCTGGTATGAAACCTTTAGGTAGTGTTTGAAATAGGGGATAAGAGGGGATATCCAGAGGATATCCCCTCTTATTCCCAAAAGCCATAACTATGAGGGATAGCAGGGAATAAAGTTAACCAAAGGGATAATCCATGGTTAACCATGGTTAACCATGGGATATCCCCTTAATTTATTTCCTAGAGAATGCAGGAATAGCTGGTTATCCCTCTAAATAAGAGTAAAAAAAGGTTATCCCATGGATTTACCTTTTTGCATTTGATATGATCAATGGGATAGCCAAGGGATATCCCTAGGGATAGCCAGGGGATAAATTCTATCTCGTACACTTATCCATGGATAACATTTTTTCTATCAAACACTACCTTAGGGTGCAAGTGGATTTTTAAGAAAAAACTAAAGGCTGATGGATCAATTGATAAGTATAAAGCCAGATTAGTGGCTAAGGGCTTCAAACAAAAAGAAGGTATAGACTTCTTTGATACCTATTCACCAGTAAGTAGAATAACATCTATAAGAATGTTAATCGCTTTTGTAGCCATTAACAATCTTGAAATTCATCAAATGGATGTTAAAACTACTTTTTTGAATGGTAAATTAGATGAAGAAATATACATGGAACAACTTGAGGGATTTATTGTTCCAGGACAAGAAAAGAAGGTGTGTAGACTTGTTAAATCCTTATATGGATTAAAGCAAGCACCTAAGCAATGACATATAAAATTTGATAATGTTATGTTATCAAATAGATTCAAAATAAATGAATGTGACAAATGTATATATGCCAAAACCCTTCATGAAGGGTATGTGATAATCTTCTTTTCTGTAGATAACCTGTTAATCATTGGTAGTAATACTGAAATGATTAATCAGACAAGGAAAATGTTGATCAAACATTTTGATATGAAAAATATGGGTGTTGCAGATGTTATACTAGGGATTCGAATCACTAGAACATCTGAAGAAATAATATTATTTCAATCTCATTATATTGAGAAAATATTAAATAAGTATAAAAAGTATGATACTAGCCCGGCGAAAATACCTGTAGATGTTAATCTACATTTGGCTAAGTATACTGGAGAACTCATATCTCAATTGAAATACTTACATATAATTGGCAGTTTAATGTATCTCATGAATTGCACTCGTCCTAACATAGCATATGTTTTCAATAAGATGAGTAGATTCACAAGTAATCCAGGTCCAAATTATTGGACAGCTCTAATAAGGGTATTAAGATATATGTGATATATCCTAAGTTATGGATTATATTTTTCAAGATATCTAGCTGTACTAGAAGGATACAGTGATGCAAATTGGATATCTAATACAGAAGATACAAAATCCACAAGTGGATATGTATTCACCTTAGGAGGAGGTGCTGTGTCATGAAAATCTTTTAAGCAAACATGTATAGCTCGATCCACTATAGAATTTGAGTTTTTTGCCTTAGAAAAGGCAGCTGAAGAAGTAGAATGGCTTCGAAATCTTTTAGAAGAAATTCCATATTGGCCAAAGCTTGTCTGCAATATGCATACATTGTGATAGTTAATTGATAATTTGCAGAGCATAGAATAAGATGTATAATGGTAAGTCTAGACATATACGTCGCAGACATAATACCATTAAGCAGTTACTTGAAATTGGTGTAATTTCTATTGACTATGTTCAGTCAAAGAAAAATCTAGCGGATCCATTAACAAAGGGGTTGCCAAGAGATCAAGTAAACTGTTTATCGAGGGGAATGGGTTTAAAACCTATAACTGAAAAATCTTCATAGTGGATACCCAACTTAGCTGACTAGAGATCCCAAGATCTAGGATCAAAAGGGATAACTAAATTATGAAGAGACTTGATAGCACTAAGGATGTCCAATCCTACTTATTTCTATGATAATTGGTGCTACCTGCTAAAGGTACTAGGATAAGCATTGCTTTTAATGATTCTTATGACATAAACATCATGTGGGGTATAGCAGGATACTCTTAATAAGAATTACCTATGTGAGTGTGAACTGGGCCAATTCTATGAGAATTTTAAGGTTTAATTCTCTGAAGCACTCATGAGACCAGGAGTTGTTCGGGGCCAAAATAAAAACAACTATGAGAACCAAAAGAATGCTCGGGAAGAAGTTGCGTGATTATTATTTTCTTAGTTTACACAAAATGTTGAAAGGTTCAAGACATCACGTTCATCTTTTAGCAAGTAAACTCGATAACAACTCACTAAGGAAAGTTCAAAGCCACAAGCTATCTATCTCGATACAACTTCATCCTATTATACTCTCTTTAGTGTGTCTGCATATTCATTTGCATTAAAATCCTTTTATATGGGAGTTTGCCTTTGCTGATCTTTGACGATCTTTGATCTAAGTCCAATTTTTATTCATGTGGGGGATTGTTGGATAATGGGCCAAATGTTGGGTAATGGGCCAAAATAGGCCTTGAATACCCTAATGGGCTTTGAACGCTCATTACCTCCTTATGTGTGTAAATGAGAAATTACAGGACATTTAGTCCCACATCGGAAAAATCAAGACAGGAAGGTTCACTTATAAGGAAACCACTTCCTTGAAGCTTAAGTTCCTTAGGCTCACCATAAGTGGAGAGCTTGAGGGTGATGCTACGCACACGCACGTGTGCATAGCATCACCCTCGCACATGCGTGTGCGAAGAGAGCAATGGGCGCTTTGCGAGGAGCTTGAGGGGCTTTAAATTTTTTCTAGATCAGGAGAATCCGATGGTAGAGACTGATCAGATCAAGATAAGGGGCTGAGATCAATTGATCGTTGATCGATCGGATGAAGGGTCTAGATTCGGTGATCAAATCATAATCGTGATCGCGATCCAATGGCTGATACCCATCGGTTGACCAGTCAATAGGATGGTTGGTTAACCAGTCAATAGGACGCTTGGTGATAAGGCACCCATCCGATCATCGGTTGGTAATAAGGCGTCCGTTCGATCGTATGGTTGGTGATAAGGCGTCGCTCTGATCAAGCCATTGTGATAAGTGATATTGAAACGGTGTATCAAAGATGTGCAACTGCCTATCTGATAACGTGATCATCAGATCACGATGATGAAAAGGCATATTAGGATGAGGATAGGCTTATCTGATTGGCTGATCTTTAGATCACAGCCATGAAAAGGCTTATCCGATCGCTTGATCTAAAGATCACGATGTCTAAAGGACATATCAAGGGTGATAAGCCCTTAACCCTCACATCTTCGATCAAAGAATTCAATTAAACTAAATTCGTAGGGTTGCTTCCAAGGGGCACCTAAAAACCTATAAATAGGACCCAAGACCCTCTCATTTCATTCATTCCAATTCCATTCCGAATTGAGTTCTCTCTTAGGCATTTGCATACTTCCTAAGAGTAGTATAGCAATAGAGCATTAAAAAGAGAGTAGCATTCTTGGTTTGATATTTTTGGTGAATTGTAGTGCTGCTTTCATCAAAAGAAGACTTTTGTATCCTGGGAGACAATCGTCATACTGACCGTAAGCACCATTGTGGGATAAAATTATCTTAAGGACATAGGGTATAACTCTAGCCTCAGTCTGATCAATTAGGTAGCCACCATCTGCCACACCCAACATAAATATGCAAAAAAAATTCTATATTTATATATAGATGTTCGCATTCAACATAGAAGCGTAGTGACCTTTCTTTTAAAGTTACTTTCTTCCCTTCTTATTTTATTAAATGCCTCTTAACCTTCCTAAAATCTTTTTTCTTTCTTTCTTATTCTTTATGGAAGCCCGAGTATGCTGGTTAAGGAATACTTATTAATAAAACCCTTATTTAGAAATAAGTTTTAAATCTTAAGGGATATCAATCTCCTTATTTTTCTCTTAAACAAAGGTTTCAATCTCATTTTATCAAAAACAAAAAACAAAAAAAAAGAAAGAATGAAGAAGAAAATTAAATGCTCAAATGATAAAGGATTCCTATTTTTTTAATAAAGGGAGAAGATAAATATGAGTTTATACATCAAAATTTTAAATATTACTTGAAACTATTTACGTGACCATAAAATCTTTCATGCATGCACCCATCTTGCACATGCCCTTGGAGTGATGAATCAATTATGTTTTGTTCCTTCCTAGCTATAAACACAAATGCTTCAAGAAGCTTTCCTTTTAATTAGTTTTAAAGATATCTTTTTCTCATATTAATATTGGGAGGGTTGCCTCTCAAATACCAAAAGTAGTAGTTAGCCGCTAAGGGGGTGCCACGGATCCCTCCGTGGCCATAAAGTTGGGTTCTCCTATTTTTAAGGATCTCTAACCCTTTGTATGTAGATCTTCGAACAATCTTTAAGGGTCTCATACTCTTCGCAAGAATCTAGACAAGCAACAATAACAAAATATTAATCTAAAATAATTTAATTATTTTTTTATCTTATTTGATTTAAAATTATATTTTAATTACAACTAATTATTTTTTAATATAATTTTTATTTATTTATTTTTCTATATATACCATACCATTTATTTACATTGATGTATTTATAGGTTTACATTAAAAAAATAGATTTATTTTACATTTATCTCTATATTTTTACAATAACTTTATTTTTTTCTTCAATTAAAATATATTTATATTAAATTTCTTATTTTAACTATATTTATTTTATATATAATTTTTAATTATCAATATTTTCTATCTACATCTAAAGGGAGAAGAGAAAAGAAATTAAACAAAAAAAGGGTTTATCATGTATAGCCACCCAACTCTTCTATTGATATATTAATGTTATTTAATAATAATAATAATAATAATAAAATTTATAGGCTTTATTCGTATAAATTCCCGTTTCGAGCTTTCTTTAATTCTGCATGTGAATGCATCGTTATAAGTTTGACAATCTTCTTTCGACTTAAACCATTAATTTGTTCCCACGGCTAACATTTTTGGACCGTTGCCGGGAGCTGGAGTCGTTGCTTGAAGGTCTAAGCTTCGTGCCAGGATTTGCATTTGAGAATGATGTCACCTTCATCGGTCGGTTTCCTTAACAGAGTGCATGATGGAGAGCTGAAGCTTCGGTCACAGGGTCTTTGGAATGTCCCCCATCCATGGCTCAACATCCAGCTAGTGCCCAGGTCTAGGATCATCGATTTTGATCAAGGAGTCTTCAAGTTCATCCTTAGGCATCACAATTTGATGGGTCCAATCCTAATTTACCCCATGAACAGAAACAAGTACGCATATGCATGTTACCCATCGTATATATATAGATTTTTTTTCTTGTATTTTTTTTATCAAGAATTCAGTAATAAAATGGATGTGATGCAAGTGGGATGGGAGGACATCAGCCACAACCGGCATTGGTTGAAGGTGCCCGAAGGTCCAAATTAAGCTGAGGTCGATTGGCTGCATGCATGCAAGGGCCATGTGGTCCAGATAAGGCCAAACATTTTAATTAATTTCCTTATGGGCTTGCATAGTTAGGTGTTAGGAGGAACAATATAATTTTGGCAGGACGAGACCAATTTTTTGCCATCTCTACTACTTGTTTGTGAGATCGATATTGTAGCATGGTGGCAGGCTAGCTAGAGGACTTCTTCATTAATGATATATATATATATATATATATATATATATATAAACGTACATCCAGTTATCGAACATATCTTAGCACGTACATGCATGCATCTCTCTCGTAGTCGTAGATACAGAGTAACCCCCCCCCCCCCCCCTAGTAGATAGGAAAACTTTTTTTTCTTAATTAATTGATCGGCTTTAATTTGACCAGCTAGCTCGTGAAATCCCTTGAGATCGATCTTTAGGCCAGCACCATACATCATCCGATAAGCTGCTGCTTCTTGTTCTTCTTCCCAAAATTTGTGCATTAATTCCCTTCCCTTCAATTCCCCGTAGCTATATATGAATCACTGGCTCCCGACTTGAATTACTTCTTCTATATAGGAAAACAAGTAATTAATTAATAGTACTGGGGCACCTTATTATTAAGGATGCAAATTAAATTAAGACTTCCTGCTTGCTAATAAGATCTAGAACTCATATATACACTACTAATTACAGGTATATACCATGCACTAAATATACATCATTTTCGGACATTTGTCTCCTTCATTTCCAATCTAGCTAGCTAAGAAACTTAAAATGGATATATTAGATTAGTTTGTTCTTTTAATTAAGAATACAGTCATGTATATTATTCATTTAGAATTCCCAAGTAATAATAAATTTAAGCATGTACATATGTAGATGTTAGCTAGGAGTACTGGTCATTCCTGGCCATTAAATATTAGAATGATTAGAGACTGGTTTCCCAAGCATCTTCCTTTTCTCTCTACTCTTACCACGTACAAGATCGACTTTAATTACACCTGTTGCCACCGGGATCCGTCCTCCGACTCGGACGCGGTCGATCTCCAGGAAGAGGGGGGTGGACCTACAAAAAGAAGCCCACACGCGGGGGACGCTGGGGGTGGTCCTCCGCGGAAGGCTCTCCGACGCTCAAGTCAGTGGAGAAGGAATCGGCGATCAACCAGACAGTGGGGAGGTGGATCTCTCTGGGAGACCTCTCTGGGAGCGGCCAATCGGAGGCTCCAGGGTGCAGGAGCGCCGACGAGCTGCCGGAGAGAAGTGGGGGCGCGTGGAAGAGGCGCGTGCCCGTGCCCAAGGAGAGAGTGCGTCCAGAGTTGCCTACCTGAGGGAATCAGCGAGTCTGATATTTATATACTGTCACTTGGGTCTTGAGCGCCTTCTGGAAGGTTCGGAGGTTGTTACGATACGGAGACGGACAGAATCAGGTCGTTGTGGGGCCGTTAGAATCCGTACCCCGTTTGTTCAGAGATTGATGGCTGGGAGAGCTCCTTGATGTCTCGAGATCTGGTTGAGTAGGTCTGGGGCGGTTATGATAGGCTTTAGGCCACGTCCCGACATGATTCTTTGTCTAGGATGCCGTTCTGGTAGGCTCGGGCTCTCCCGCGTCAGGTTCCGCGGAGGTAAGTGTTAGGTTGTGGATCGCTCGATGAAGCTGAGCTACGGAAGCTCGGAAGGGCCGGGCTACGAAAGCCCGGAAGGGCCGAGCTATGGAAGCCCGAAGGGGGCCGAGCTAAGGAAGCCCGGAAGGGTCGAGCTACGAAAGCCCGGAAGGGCCGAGCTAAGGAAGCCCGGAAGGGCCGAGCTATGGAAGCCCGGAGGGGGCCGAGCTAAGGAAGCCCGGAAGGGTCGAGCTACGGGAGCCCAGAAGGGCCGAGCTAAGGAAGCCCGGAAGGGCCGAGCTATGGAAGCCCGGAGGGGGCCGAGCTAAGGAAGCCCGGAAGGGTCGAGCTACGGGAGCCCGGAAGGGCCGAGCTACGGGAGCCCGGAGGGGCCGAGCTAAGGAAGCCCGGGAGGGCCGAGCTATAGAAGCCTGGAAGGGTCGAGCTATGGAAGCCCGGAAGGAGCCGAGCTATGGAAGCCTGGAAGGGACCGAGCTACGGAAGCCCGAAAGGGCCGAGCTATGGAAGCCCGGGAGGGCCGAGCTATGGAAGCCCGGAAGGGTCGAGCTATGGAAGCCCGGAAGGAGCCGAGCTATGGAAGCCCGGAAGGGACCGAGCTACGGAAGCCCGAAGGAGCTGAAGGAGGAAGTTAGCCTTAGCCGCCTCGCACGGATATTAATGTAATGATGATTTTACCCCTCAACACATGCCCTCCACTCCCTAGTTCGAAGCATAGGTTCGGGCGTAGGGAGTACAAGTTCGAATGGCGCGTTCCGGATGGGACGTCTTGGTTTAGACAGCTCGCGCAATGATGCCCTAATTAATGCGACAGGGGCATCCTGCCTTCGGGGCTAAGTCTCCTTCACGAGTGACGGTTGGGATTGCGCCACGCTACGAATCCCGATCGATCGGGTGGTTGTTGAGGCGATTCCGGACGCCTGGGATGAGACGCCCCGCCTCTTCAGGGCGGCTTCCTTGGCGGAGAAGCGAAGTGACAGCCGCATTGTATATATATATGTGCGCACGCTCTCGGCGTCTTCTCGTCTTGCTTTCAAAAGGGTTCTGGCCTTTCATCTTTTTGACGCTTATCATTTTCGTTTGGTACCTCTTTCAATGGCGATGAGCCCCGACGATGTGGCCTCCGAAATCGTTGCCGAGGACTTGGGGAGGATTCATCAGCGGTATGGCTTGCCCTTGGATGTCGTCCTACGGGCGCCGGAACTCAAAGATAGAGTTACCCGGGACTTAGAGTCTGGGGTCTTCATCTACGAAGATAGTTTGAAGGCGGGTCTTCATTTTCCTCTCCACCCCCTGGTGAAGGAGATCATGACCCATTACAATATCTGCCCGTCAATGGTGGCTCCAAACAGCTGGCGGAATATCATTGGATTCATCTCGATGTGCCACCAGATTCGGATCGTCGCCACTCTCCCCCTTTTCCGCACCTGCTACCACCTGATTCCTGGGAGAAAATTAGAGTGGCCCTACATCGGAACCCGGAGATCCTTCAACGTCATCGCGGACAAGCCCTCTTCCATCAAGGGGTGGAAGAGTCGGTTTGTTATCGCGGAGGGGAACGTCGGTTCCGACTTTCCTCGGAGGTGGGGGGATGTTGCAAGGGATGCGGAGATGCATCCGGCTTTGTCGGCGCAGGAAGAGAAGGACTTGGACGTCCTCCGTAATGGACAGGTGTTTTCGGCTAACGACCTGCTATCGGAGGGGGCCCTCTTCGTGGCCGGGCTCAGTCCTCTGGACCCACAAGGTGAGTCTCTTTCGTACCGTGTATTTTTCTCGATTAATGTGCTTTGGCCTGAGCATGTGTGTTCTGGTCTGACAGCCGCAAGGTCGGCGTTGTTGAACCTCTCTAAGAGGAAGAGAGGAAAACGCCCAGGGGAAGGAAGCGGCGCAGATAGTGGCCGGCCCGAAAAAAGGGCTCATACTTCTGCGAGGAGTCCGCCGAGCGCTGGAGCAGTCATGGCAGAAGCGCCAGGGGCGAAGGAGAGCCCGGGGAGAGCGGTTATGGCTTCCGACCCTCTCGTGTTGGAGATCTCGGACAGCTCGGACGAGGCTCCGATGGCTCGTCCGACCGTGTCCCCCCTGAAAGAGGAATCAGCGGTGGATTTGGCGGAGGTGGTCATCGCCGAGGAGCCTACTATCCCTGCGGGATCGCCGTCGGCTCCGGTAGGAGAGGAAGAGGTGGCAGCCGCAGCCGGGGAGGTGCAGGGGGAGCCCTCTCTCGGTCTCTCCGCAGGGGGTCCGGAAGTAGTGAGGTAGGCCAGACCGAGGCTTCGGGGGGCCTGCGGAGGAGATGCAAGTGGCAGAACAGGCCGGGACCTCGGGGGGCCCGGTGGCGGAGACACAGATGGTGGTAGCCGAGGAAGGGGCATCGAAGGAGGAGACGCGACAAGGCGGGAGCTCCACGTTGGGAGCTTCTTCGAAAAAGGTATTGGGGAAGCTGGCACTTGGGCTAGCTGAATTATCCGAAGAGGCCCAAGCCAGGGCCTTGACGAGGAGGCTGGGAAATTGGGAGCCTCTCGGGCGGAGGCTGCCCACGTCGGTCCCTCAGGCGGGGACAGTCAGCCCAGCAGTTCAGGCGCCGGCGTTGAGGAGGCATTTTCCGTGTTGATGAGGTCAGCCCTGTATCCGGGGGCAGACCCTTCGTCTGATAAGTTTGCCGATTTGGAGTTGGTGGATGCTGCATTCGGTCAGCAGGGCATGGCCGAGAGTATCCATCTCCTTCCCGATATCGATAACACAACCCTGATGAGGATGACTCGGGACTATGCCTCGCGGGTAAGCTACTTTTCTTGTGCGGTAGGTGTTTCCCGATTGACCCCATCGTGGGTTCTTATTCATTTTTTGCCTTTGCAGAGCGTTTTGCTTTCCCGGGCGATATGCTGGCGCTTGAGTTTGGC
>UESW01003903.1:454325-520349 GCA_900491605.1 Calamus simplicifolius | reverse complement strand
GGCCGACAGGCAAAGTAGGTCGGCTGGGGTCGACAAGAAAAATAGGTTGGCTGGGGCTGACAGGCAAAATAGGTCGGCTAGGGCCGACAGGCAAAGTAGGTCGGCTGGGGCCGACGGAAAAATAGGTCGGTTAGGGCCGACAAGAAAAATAGGTCGGCTGGGGCCGACAGGCAAAAAGGCCTTCGCGCTCTCTGCTACTCTGACAATCGTCCTGCTGATCCGCAGGTGGTTCGGTTTTTATTTTACCAGAACTGATGATACGGCGTAGTGGGGGGAATAAAGCCGCATCAGAGCTTTCCGGAAGGTGCTCTTTTCCTATGCGGGTCACTTCGCCGCGCACGCAATCGCTCACCATTGGAGGACGTCGCTTTCGAAGGATGATACTCTGAGCCCGCCAGTTTTCAAGGTGCTGGCTGGCAATCACCCGTATTAAATGACAGTGATTCGGGATCAGGAGGAGATCTTCGTACACGTTGTAACTCAGGTGGTGGGCTTGGCGCGCAGTGGTGCGCCGCGTCTATCCTGAGGGGCCACGTGGAGGCATGGGCCAGGAGTTTGAATCTCGGGACTTTCAGCTTTGATAGCTTTTCCTGGCTTTTTCCCGCCTATAAAAAGGGGAGAAAGGGGTCATGTTTGGTTATCCCCAAAGTGTATTTTCCATTAGAGCTTCCATTATGCTCATTTCTCTGCCGCTACGAGTGGGAGGACCGATTTTTCCTCTCATAGGCTCCTTGCCGCTGGATAGCTGGGGCGACTGGGGAGCTGCCGAAGAATGGCTCGCCCTTAGGGGATGAGTTCCGGAGATCACATGGAGAGCGCACAAAGAGGGCGCGGGGATCACACGGAGAGCGCACAATAACTCTTCCAGTGTGACCTTTGCGGTTCCCCTTCGGAGACGCATGGTAGGAAGCGCACGCGGGCCTCCCATGACTTACTTGAACTTCTCCTCCTTCCCCGATTCAGATTCCTGGGCTAGGCCGCCTGGGGAATCTTTTACCACACGGAAAGGGGGTGAAGGTGCGTTACCCGCCGACTCCTTGTCCTTGAGACTTGGCGAGGCGTGGCGGTACGTACTCGGTTTGGGAGAGCGTTCCGACGCCGGGGTCCGCTGGCCTCCTGCTTGCTTGTCGAGGGGTTCCTCGGTTGGGTGGTCTGGGATGGCCATCCAAATATCTCGGTTGGGCCACCGAGATATCGCTACCACTCGAAGCCAGTCGCAACTATTGGTCCATGTCGACCGGCTATTATCAGCCCGTACCGATTGGACGCGACTCGTCTGGATTGACGATCGGATGCTGGAGCATCATAGACTGGCCAGGTTTGCTTTGGAGCAGTTGCCCGAGTTTTGTATTTACCTTTATTTTATGCATTTCAATGCTCTTGTAACGCCTATGAGGCATTTGTAACTGATCTCGATCGGCAATAAAGAGAGTTATGTTCTGTTTCTCAATCTCTGTCTTTTTGTGCCGAGCTTGTCGCTATTGTTGTTTGTGGGGTACAAAGGCGTTCCGCTCGCCCGTAGACGAGGGTCTCATGCCGTCCGAACTAATCAGGGTTCGTGTGTGGCGGTTCAGAGATCATTCGGCGAAACATGCTCCTTACTCTGGCCAGGAGCCTGATACTTTTGTGCTTTACTTTTACCGGGGCTCAGTTTATCGTGGGTCGGCCTTGGCCGAAGTTCAAGGAATCCGTATTTTTTCTCATCATGGTTCAGGGAACCTGTCACTCAGGTCGGCCGAGTTTCAAAGGTATTTGCCTTGGCCCTGCCAAGGTTCGGAGATTTAGCTCGCTCGGCCCAGCCGAGGTTCGGAGATAACTGACTTGGCCTCGCCAAGGTTCGGAGATTCGGTCACTCGGCCCAGCCGAGGTTCGGAGACATTTGACTTGGCCCTGCCAAGGTTCTGAGATATTTGACTTGGCCCTGCCAAGGTTCGGAGATTCAGTTCGCTCGGCCCCACCGAGGTTCGGAGATAATTGACTTGGCCCTGCCAAGGTTCGGAGAATTTGTTCGCTCGGCCCCGCAAAGGTTCGGAGATTTTGTAGCTCGGCCCTGCCGAGGCTCGGAGAACATTTTACTTGGCCCTGCCAAGGTTCGGAGATTTTGTAGCTCGGCCCTGCCGAGGTTCGGAGATTTTGTAGCTCGGCCCTGCCGAGGTTCGGAGATTTGGGCTCAAGGGAGCGACTCGATTGTCAAGGCGGACCACACGTTAGGTCCACGTGGCGCTTGGTAAGGGGCGCCAGAGCGGAACGGGCGGTATATCGTCACGCTTTTCTATTGGTGATGCCACTCTTCCCAAGGGGGCAGGTTATTGGCCGAATGCCGGACTTCCGCGTTTCCTGAAAAAGAGGCCGGTATTAAAAGGCTCGGGGAAGCGCCGAACGCATTTATTGCGAGGGCCGATAGATCGGAAAATGTTTGCTTGGGGAATTCCCGAGCAACCTCCTCGCGCTTATCGATCTCGCTCGGGATGGGGCGTGACACCTCGGATTTCACAAGCACTGAAATGGCGACGCGTGGCAAGTTCTTATGGGTCGATGGTTACGGCACGACCGATAGAGATATCTGCCTAACGAGTATAAATACGGCTGAGGGGCATCGGTTTCGACCATCCCTCGGTTTGAGCTCCGAGAAAATGGCCTCTCCAGGGCGATCATCGGTCGGGTCGCGTTCCTCGCTTGACAGCCTGCCGCGTTCGGAGGGGAGGCGCACCCTCATCATGGTTGACGGGGAGGGCCTAGCGTCGGCCTTTGCGAATAACGAGCAGCTCGCGAGGACCACCGAAGAATACTTGGACGTGTCGGTCAGGGAGGCGGAAGCCTCACGCCGGTTGATGGACCGGCAGAGGAAGGAAATTACGTCCCTCCGTCAGTAGGTGGCTGACCTGACGGAGCGCCTGGAGGAGCTGCTAGCCTCCGGGAGTGACTCCGAATTCTGATTTAGGGCCTCCCTTCTTGTTTTTGTTTTTTACTGCCTCCTTGTAATCCTCTTTTATAAATGAAAGATGGATTTTTTTTTTGAAGCCCCCCTTTCTTCAAGAGTTTATGGCCTTGACCCGCGTGATAAATTAGGGTGTTGGCGTGGCCCCGTCGTTTTTTGCGTGTTGATATAGGCGCTTTGAACGACGGGTTATAGGGGCATCACCCAAAGGGTTTTCAGTAGCAGAGAGGGGGATCTCCTAACTCTGCCTGGGGTCTTTGGCCGATTACGCGGGGCTCATCGGCCTCAAGAGGGGTTTGCCAATGGTGGCTTCTTTTTGTGCGTCGACGGTTTTTGTTTAACGCGCTCGTTTTTAAACCGACGAAGTCCTTCGGGGACTATTTGGGGGCCGCCCAGCTTTGGTCGGGGCCTGTACACTTCGGCTTTTTCGCTGGGGTTTTAGCCCGAATGACTTTTACCTGGCCTTGCCACGGCTCGAGGATTCGTTGCTCGGCCCTGCCAAGGTTCGGAGAATATTTTACTTGGCCCTGCCAAGGTTCGAGATTTGTTGGCCCTGCCGAGGTTCGGAGAATACTTTACTTGGCCCTGCCAAGGTTCGGAGATTTGTTGCTCGGCCCTGCCGAGGTTCGGAGAATATTTTACTTGGCCCTGCCAAGGTTCAGAGATTTGTTGCTCGGCCCTGCCGAGGTTCGGAGAATATTTTACTTGGCCCTGCCAAGGTTCGGAGATTTGTTGCTCGGCCCTGCCGAGGTTCGGAGAATATTTTACTTGGCCCCGCCAAGGTTCGGAGATTTGTTGCTCGGCCCTACCGAGGTTTGGAGAATATTTTACTTGGCCCTGCCAAGATTTGGAGATTTGTTGCTTGGCCCTGCCGAGGTTCGGAGAATATTTTACTTGGCCCTGCCAAGGTTCGGAGATTTGTCGCTCGGCCCTGCCGAGGTTCGGAGAATATTTTACTTGGCCCTGCCAAGGTTCGGAGATTTGTTGCTCGGCCCTGCCGAGGTTCGGAGAATATTTTACTTGGCCCTGCCAAGGTTCGGAGATTTGTTGCTCGGCCCTGCCGAGGTTCGGAGAATATTTTACTTGGCCCTGCCAAGGTTCGGAGATTTGTTGCTCGGCCCTGCCGAGGTTCGGAGAATATTTTACTTGGCCCTGCCAAGGTTCGGAGATTTGTTGCTCGGCCCTGCCGAGGTTCGGAGAATATTTTACTTGGCCCTGCCAAGGTTTGGAGATTCCTGTTCAAACAGACAGCTCGGTCGTGCCGAGGACTGGTAAGCAGTATCTGTTTCTCCTTGCAATTTATAGCAACATGGTGCATAATGATTCACGCGACAGGTTTTGAGGAAATAGATAAGCAGGAATGTGCAGTGAGGCATGCGAAAATGAATTCAGAGAGGACATACCCTATTGGTAATATTTACGAAGGTTGTCCGCGTTCCAAGTCTGGGGAACGGGTTTCCCATCCAAATCCTGCAGCTTGTAGGTCCCTGGTCCAATAATCTCCGCTACCTGGTAAGGGCCCTCCCAGTTTGGCACCAGCTTTCCTTGCTCCAGCGGTTTGGAAACTGAGGCCTTTTGGAGGACGAGGTTGCCGGGCCGGAAGGTCTTCCCTTTGACTCTGGAAGTGTGGTAACGGGCCACCCTCTGTTGATAGGCGGCCGTTCCGATCCGGGCCTTCTCTCTGATTTCCTCTATCAGGTCGAGGTTGGTGCGGAGTTGCTCGTCGCTAGCCTCTTCCGAGTAGCCTTCTACCCGCAATGATGGGAGGCCGACTTCCACGGGGATAACGGCCTCTGTGCCGAAAGCCATTCGGAATGGAGTTTCGCCGGTCGGGATTCTCGGGGTTGTGCGGTAGGCCCATAGGACATGACGTAGTTCATCCGCCCACTTTCCTTGGGCTCTGGAGAGGCGAGCTTTGATTCCCTGGAGGAGGGTCCTGTTGGTCACCTCGGCCGCTCTGTTGGCTTGTGGGTGCCCGATCGAAGTGAGGTGATGACGAATCCCGTGTTCCACGCAGAACTGACAAAATTTGGAGTTGTCGAACTGCTTGCTGTTATCGGTAATTATAGTATGAGGGAGGCCGAATCGGCAGATGATGGACCTCCACACAAAATCTCTAGCCCGCGCTTCAATAATCTGCGCAACTGCTTCCGCTTCGACCCATTTGGTGAAGTAGTCGATGGTGACAAACAAGAATTTTCGCTGCCCTGTCGCAAGCGGGAATGGACCGAGGATGTCCATCCCCCACTTGGCAAAGGGCCAAGCGGAGGATATAGAAACTAGCTCGGTGGAAGGGAGTCTTTGGATGTTTGAATGTCTTTGGCAGGGTCGCAGGCGCGGACCAGATCGTCCGCGTCTTTCTGCATGGTCGGCCAGTAATAGCCTTGTCGCAGCACTTTGTGGCAGAGGGACCGGCTTCCCAAATGGTTGCCGCAAATCCCTTCATGTACTTCGCGCAGAGCGTAGTCCGCTTCTGATGGGCGAAGGCACCTAAGCAGTGGCATGGAAAATGACCGCTTGTACAGTTGGTTGTCAATCAACACGTAGTGGATGGCCTGTAGCTTCAGCTTCCTAGCCTCTCTTCGGTCGGACGGAAGCGACCCTTCTTTGAGATATTTGAGGATAGGGTCGAACCAGGATGGTTCGGCCTCAACTTGCATCACCCGGTCGGCCTCCGTGATGCTCGGCTTTTCAGAGTCTCCAGGTGGAACTTTTGTTCGGCATCCATCGTCTTCGTGGTTGCCAGTCGGGAGAGTAGGTCGGCACGGGCGTTCTCAGATCTGGGAATCTGAATAATTTCAAATTCGAAAAATGGGGAAGCAAGTTACGCACCTCCTGGAGATATCGAATCATATTTGGTTTCCGAGCTTCAAATTCTCCCCGAACATGGCCGGCTACCAGCTGAGAGTCGGTGAAGGCGTTGAGCTTTTCCACCTTCAGATTATGGGCGATCCGAAGACCGGCCAATAGAGCTTCGTACTCGGCTTCGTTGTTGGAGGCCGGGAAGGAGAATCGGACGCCATATTCGAAAGTCATCCCCTCATGACTAGTAAGAACTAGACCCGCACCGGAGTGATGGGCATTGGACGACCCGTCGACATGGAGGAGCCACCGGGCTCTGGACTTCGGCTCTTCAAGGGAGTCTGGGGCAGAACCGTCCTCCGGAATGGTACACTCGAGGAGGAAGTCGGCCAGTACTTGGGCTTTGATGGCTGGGCGAGGCTGAAAATGTATGTCATGCTCGCTTAGCTCGACGGCCCATTTGGTCATTCTTCCCGATGTTTCGGGACGGTGGACGACCGTCTTGATGGGCTGGTCAGTTAGGACCGTCACGGAATGTGCTTGGAAATACGGTCGCAGCTTTCGAACTGAGGTGATCAAGGCTAACACCATCTTTTCAATCCTGCTGTACCTCGTCTCCGCATCGCGGAGCAGCCTGCTCACATAGTAGATCGGCTTCTGGATCTTGCCTTCTTCCTTGATCAGCACCGAGCAGACCGCGCCCTCCGAAACGGCCAGGTACAAGAATAAGGTCTCTCCTAGGGTCGGACTACTGAGGAGCGGGGGCGAGCCGAGGTACTTCTTGAGATCTTGGAATGACCTTTGGCATTCGGGAGTCCACTGGAAGTTCTTGGCCGATCGAAGAGTTTTGAAGAAAGGGAGGCATCTCTCGGCCGACCGTGCCACAAAGCGGCTTAGGGCCGCTATTCTCCCGGTTAGGCGCTGGACCTCTTTAACAGATGCAGGGGGCGCCATTTGTTGGAGAGCTTGAATCTTCTGGGGGTTAGCTTCGATACCTCGCTGGGAGACCATGAAGCCGAGGAACTTCCCCGAGTTGATGCCGAAGGCGCACTTGGTCGGGTTGAGTTTCATCCCATATTTGCACAACGTTGCAAAGCTCTTTGAGAGGTCCTCGACATGCTGTGACGCCTCCTTGCTTTTAACCAGCATGTCGTCCACGTACACTTCCATGTTCCGGCCGATTTGTTCCTTGAACACTTTGTTAACCAGCCGCTGGTAGGTCGCCCCTGCATTCTTAAGACCAAAAGGCATAACACGATAACAGTAGGTACCTCGGTCGGTTATGAAGGTGGTCTTTTCTTCATCTTCAGGGGCCACTCGGATCTGATTGTATCCGGAATAGGCGTCCATGAACGACAGCATCTGGTGGCTTGAGGTGGCGTCCACGAGCTGATCGATCCGAGGGAGGGGGAAGCTGTCCTTTGGGCAGGCTTTGTTGAGGTCGGTGAAGTCGATACAGATCCTCCATTTGCCGTTTGACTTTTTTACCATGATGACATTTGACAGCCAGTTTGGGTAATTTACCTCTCGGACGAAGTTGGCCCTTATGAGTTTGTCGACCTCTTCTTCAATGGCTTTTTGCCGTTCTGGGCGAAGCTTCTCTTTTTCTGCTTAACAGGCCTGTGCCTCTCGTCCACATTGAGATGGTGGACGAGGACCTCGGGGTTGATTCCTGGCATGTCGGAGGCGGTCCAGGCGAAGATGTTGGCATTGCTTTGGAGGAATCTGATCAGCCTGTGCCGAGACTCCCCTTTGAGTAGCGATCCGATCCTTACGGTTCGATCGGGCTGAGCTTCATCCAATGGTACTTCCTCCAATTCTTCTACCGGTTCTCCCCGTTGTTGGCGAAGTCTTTGCGAGCGTCTAGCCCGTCAACTTCGGGCATTCTAGACTGAAGGCTCGTAACGAAGCATTGCCGAGCCATGGCTTGACTTCCCCGAACCACTCCAACTCCTTGCTCGGTGGGGAACTTCATAGACAGATGTGGATAGAGACAACTGCCTTGAGGGACATTAAGCCAGGCCTGCCGAATATGGCGTTGTATGGGGATCTGAGGTCGGTCACTAGGAAATCGGTCTGTACAATAGTCACAAGGGGCCAGGTTCCCGCGCAGACCGTCAGGGTGACGATTCCTTCCGGGATAATGACGTCGCCGGTGAATCCCATCAGGGCGGAATCCACGGCTCGAAGGTTTTCCATGAGCAATTTCATCCTGGCAAACACACCGAGGTACAAAACATTTTCCGAGCTTCCACTATCAACGAGGATTCGGCTTACATCATAATTGTTCAAATTAAGGGATACAACTAGTGCGTCATCGTGGGGGAGTTGTATTCCCAGAAGATCGTCGTCGGAGAAGGAGAGTTCGCCTGTCCTTGCCTTTTTTGGCACCGGTTCTTCACCGCTGCCTCTGGGGCTCGATCCGCCGGCCTCTTCAATCATGTTGATGCGGCAATCACGGGCGGATTGGGTGGAGGAGGAGGTTGTTGGAGCTCGGGCTGACAGTCACCTCCTTGTTGTTGCGGCTCGGCGCCCTCCTGAACTGATCTAGCCATCCCCGCCGAATCAGCCTCTCTATCTCATTCTTTAGCTGCCAGCACTCTTCAGTGTCATGACCGTGCTCCCTATGGTAGCGACAGTACTTGGCAGGATCTCTTCGGGTTGGGTTCCCTCGGAGAGGCACTGGCCGGGGAAGTTGGCGCTCTATCTCCATAAGGATTTGTGCTCGGGGCACAGTCAGCGAAGTATAGCGATCAAATCGCCTAGGAGGACTCCGGGAGCGATTTCTTGGCGGCAGCGGAGGGACTCTTTGGCGGCGAGGCGGACTTGGTCGATGGGCGGGACGGTGCCTGTCAGGGACTCTGGGCTCTTGCTTCTTCTTTGCTTGCTCAGTGCGGGCCACTCTCTGTGACTCCTCGACCCTAGCGTACTTGTCCGCAAGGGCCATCATATCAGAGAGACATGGGGGGTAGCTGACCTCCATTGCCAGGTAGAAGTCGCTCTCCTTTGAAACTCCCCCGCCAGGGCGGACATAGCCACCTCATGATTAAGGTGGTCCACCTCTAACATGGCCTTGTTGAAACGGCCAAGGTAATTTCTTAAGGACTCCCCCTCTCTCTGCTTAACTTCGGAGAGGGAGTCGGATCTTCATCGATGGCGGCGGCTGCTGACGAACTGGCCAATAAAAAGGCGGCTCAGCTCGTCGAATGAATCAACGGAACCCGGTTTCAAGGCGTTGAACCAGGTTCGGACGGATCCTCTAAGGGTGGACGGGAAGGCTCGACAGAGGACCGCATCAGATGCTCCGTGGAACATCATTATTGACCGGAAGCTACTGAGATGGTCGTTTGGGTCGGTGGAGCCGTGATAGGGCTCGACGGCTGGCAGTTTGACGTGGGAGGGAATCACTTCCTCCATGATTCCCTTAGAGAAAGGGATGCCCTGTTCCGACTTGGGCTGGGACAGACGGGTCTGCTTGGCGGCGTTCAGCTCCTGACGCATCTCTTGGATCTGACGGCGGATCTCCTCATCACCGGTGAGAGGAGCTGGGCGTGAGAATCGCAAGGATGGCGTGGAATCATGGTGAGATGTCGCCGGGGAGAGGGAGCGGGCTCGCCGAGATCTAAGAGGATCTCCATCATAACCGGCTCGCGGGACTAGTTTGTCCCCCCTGGGGCGATGTGGGGGATCCGCTGGTTCATGCGGATTAGAGGAGGAGGTCGCCGGCGAAGAAGAAATCGCCGCCTCCTTCTGAGGATGCGGAGCATGAGGAGCTGCAAGGCGTTCTTGTACCAGGTGGGTAAGGGCCTGGACCTGTTGGACCAGCGTAGCGAACTGGTCTTGGGTCACCGGGATAGCAGGCAGTGACGGAGTCTCGATCGGTGGGGGTTGTGGCACTGTAGCGCCAATCGGATCAGGCCTCTGGAAAGCGACCTGATCTTGGGCTTCAGAGGTTGCTCTCCTTCGGTTGGCCATTGGAGAGATTCTTCTCCGGATTCAGATCCTTGTCTCCTTTTTTTTAAGTTTTAATGGGACTTGAGACCCTTCCTCTAGTGCCAATCTGTTGCCGCCAGGATCTGTCCTCTGACTCGGGCGTGGTCGATCTCCAGGAAGAGGGGGGCGGACCTGCAAAAAGAAGCCCACACACGGGGGGACGCTGGGGTGGTCCTCCGCGGAAGGCCCTCCGACGCTCAAGTCAGTGGAGAAGGAATCGGCGATCAACCAGACAGTGGGGAGGTGGATCTCTCCGGGAGACCTCTCCGGGAGCGGCCAATCGGAGGCTCCAGGGTGCAGGAGCGCCGACGAGCTGCCGAAGAGAGGAGTGGGCGCGCGTGGAAGAGGCGTGTGCCCGTGCCCAAGGAGAGAGTGCGTCCAGAGTTGCGTACGTGAGGGAATCAGCGAGTCTGATATTTATATACTGTCACTTGGGTCTTGAGCGCCTTCTGGAAGGTTCGGAGGTTGTTACGATACGGAGACGGACAGAATCAGGCCGTTGTGGGGCCGTTAGAATCCGTACCCCGTTTGTTCAGAGATTAACGGCTGGGAGAGCTCCTTGATGTCTCGAGATCTGGTTGAGTAGGCCTGGGGCGGTTATGATAGGCTTTAGGCCACGTCCCGACATGATTCTTTGTCTAGGATGCCGTTCTGGTAGGCTCGGGCTCTCCCGCTCAGGTTCCGTGGAGGTAAGTGTTAGGTTGTGGATCGCTCGATGAAGCTGAGTTACGGAAGCTTGGAAGGGCCGGGCTACGGAAGCCCGGAAGGGCCGAGCTATGGAAGCCCGAAAGGGGCCAAGCTAAGGAAGCCCGGAAGGGTCGAGCTACGGAAGCCCGAAAGGGCCGAGCTAAGGAAGCCCGGAAGGGCCGAGCTATGGAAGCCGGAGGGGGCCGAGCTAAGGAAGCCCGGAAGGGTCGAGCTACGGGAGCCCGGAAGGGCCGAGCTAAGGAAGCCCGGAGGGGGCCGAGCTAAGGAAGCCCGGAAGGGTCGAGCTACGGGAGCCCGGAAGGGCCGAGCTATGGAAGCCCGGAGGGAGCCGAGCTAAGGAAGCCCGGGAGGGCCGAGCTAAGGAAGCCCGGAAAGGTCGAGCTATGGAAGCCCGGAAGGAGCCGAGCTATGGAAGCCCGGAAGAGACCGAGCTACGGAAGCCCGGAAGGGCCGAGCTATGGAAGCCCGGAAGGATCGAGCTATGGAAGCCCGGAAGGAGCCGAGCTATGGAAGCCCGGAAGGGACCGAGCTACGAAAGCCCGGAGGAGCCGAAGGGAGGAAGTTAGTCTTAGCCGCCTCGCACGGATATTAATGTAATGATGATTTTATCCCTCAACAACACCTTAAGTTTGACACAATAAGTGCATATTCTGGGCAATGGATTAATGAGAATATTAATTGATGGCCTGTATTAATTGTTTAATCACCAATTAAGAAGGTTAATTAGGGAGCCACGCATGCATATATGCATGCAAGCAATGTAATTGTGTGCAAATAAACTAATCAAACATGGCTTAATTTAATTTGCCGACTGCAAGGATGGGCCGGCATAAGTCAATGACAAACGATTATAATTTATATAATGAAATGTTTGTTGAGTCCAATAAATATTGAGTGCTCCAAGAATTTAAGGCAAATTAATTAATACACTTGATATTATTAATTGATGCAACAAGTCATATATGATCAGCTGAAGCATCTCACTTATCAATCCTTTGCTTTGTCTTTCACGCAAAGTAGATGTAGTAGGAATTAATGAATTAAAGGGTGGAATTAATTCAGCTGTAAGAGCCGGAGGAAAAAGCACCAATGTAATTTGACCAAGTTCAAATACTTTGGAGGCACCACCAGTACTCGATCAAGACACAAAGTTTGAAGTCTTCTCCAAATGTAATTTGATCAATTAAGTTCGTCAATTAATGTTCATCGATCCTCTCTTTACGTACATTTAGCACAGAATTAAGTGCACATTAATAACTCCAAATTAAGCAACATCCTCCATCCTCCAAATTAAATACAAGACAACCAGCCCACTCTTGTGAGTCCGCACGCCACGCCCTCAATGGCCAATTAATTTTTTATCACGTTCTTTAGGGGCCTAGAAATACTTGAACTTGGGGGAGAGGGTAAAAATGATTACAATAGGTATAAATCAATTGATTTAATTTTAGATATATTCTTCATTCATGTGCTGGCTGAGCGTAAATGACACCATTCAATACCTTACCTTTTATACTAGCAAGAAAAGAAAAAAGATAGAAGAACCCAACAAAAATAATTGAATGTATCTACAGTCTTATGCAAAAAATGCAACCAAGAATTAAGGATGGGTAGTTCAGTGCACAACAAACGACGAGAGCACTGCAGCTCCCTATAAAGCTATTAGATTAGAAGATATAGCTGCCAGGGAGCTTGGCTCATAACCGTGCACCCTAAAGCGATAGATGCACGTATGATCTGAACTCCCATGGTTGGAGGTAAAGTCTAGTCGCACCTTGTTGACCACCACACCAAACTCATGAGCTGTCTCGACGTTGAAGGTCTGCGCATTGCTCTTCTCCAGGTCATAAGAGAACTCACTCAAGCGGTACACCTTGACTTGGCTGGATGGGTCATCATCATCATCATCTGATTCAAACCATGCAGAGACCCGACAATCCTTGGGGGCACTGCTCCTGTCATAAGCCACGCTCTGCGCACATACCATATAAAAAGAGGCATCAGCGATAATTATGCATTATATGAATTAATAGGAAAGAAAAAGTTAAAAGAAACAAGCACTAAGTTCCAAATGCCTCAAAATATAGCTATAAAGGAAAAATGAATAGAACAATTGGAACAAAAACATACCTTAGATACATGCTCCAGTGTGATAGCCTCAGGTATAATCCCTATTCTGAGCCTAATCTCAACAAACCCACTACTTCCTTGCAAGGGAAAACATTGGCCAGGCTCCCCATAACTTGGCTCCAGCATTTTGTGGGCACTAGGGTGAACTCCATTTCCAATTATAAAAGCACGAAGCCAACTGTTCACTCCCTGAAAACCATGAGGCTCTGAATGACTGACCACCCTGGCCCCACCAGAAGCTAAAGCATAATCAACCCTTTCAAGTCCATCGGCTGCATACCTTTCAATCTCTTTCTTAACAAGATTCCTAGCAAAAGACATAATTTTGTCCAAATGAACATCACTATCACTACCATCTAGTTTTCTAGCAAGCTCATCCTGAAATATTTCAAATTCTTTCTTTGAAAGCAGACCCATGTCCTTGAATTCAGTCAAAGACTTGTCTAAACCATTAGTCTTAACTTCCAACTTCTTCAACTCCTCCAACGTTGCTACTTTCTCTTCAATTTGCTTTCTAAGTTCTTCCCTTGCTTGGGATCCATCAGTCTTAACTTTCAACTTCTTCAACTCCTTCTCCAACATTGCTACTTTCTCTTCAATTTGCTTTATAAATTCCCTTGCTTGGGATCCATCAGTCTTAACTTCCAACTTCTTCAACTCCTTCTCCAACATTGTTACTTTTTCTTCAATTTGCTTTCTAAGTTCCCTTGCTTGGGATCCATCAATCTTAACTTCCAACTTCTTCAACTCCTTCTCCAACATTGCTACTTTCTCTTCAATTTGCTTTCTAAATTCCCTTGCTTGGGATCCATCAGTCTTAACTTCCAACTTCTTCAACTCCTTCTCCAACATTGCTACTTTCTCTTCAATTTGCTTTCTAAGTTTGGGCTCATTTCCAATTTTTCGATCTACGGCTTCTACATGAACTTGCAACATGTTAGCTATTTTCTTTAAAGATGCCTCAATTTCAGAAACCTGACCCTTATAATCCAAAGCAAGAAATGGTGAGTTAGTATGGTCTCCAATCCTACCAGCCAATCTCCAAACTGTCTGCCCCAGCCATAAAAGAGCTACTAGAAGCAAACAAATCTTGGTTAGAATGCTAAGAACAGTTTGCCACTTTACTTTTCGCCGCTTCGGGATAGCTCTTTTATGCTCAATAACAATTATCTTATCCTCATTAACTCCTCCTTCTGTAAGCACATAAAATTTCTTCCCTATAACTTCCACCGTTCTTCTGCTAGCATTTGGCTTCAAAGATGCATTATTATTGGTAGGATTTGCTTCCATTGAAGCAATGGTGGAAGCAGACACAAGAAGTAATCTAAGAAAGATGAAAATAATAAATAAAGATTTCGAGGACAAAAGACTGAACATCTCTCATAGCTAAAGCTAAAGAAGCAATGAATTAAATTGAAGGAAAAAAGAAATAACTAATAACAGATTCAACCGTCGTAAAACTAAAACATATACATTTCCTAAGAAAAACAAATTTGCAACAAAAACTCCTTTAGAAAAAGTTCAATCAACCAACAAACAAAAAAATTACAGAAAATTAATTAAAATTGATGATATAGCAAGACAATAAAAAAAATTAATATTATATTTTTAATATTTTTATGCTCTTTAAACCTAAGAAGAAGGTTTTATTGAATGAGATAACTAGAAAGGAATGAAATTTTTATAAGACAATCAAAAAAATAAAAAGTATGCATGTGAAACAATCCTAAAATTACTGACCATTATTATAGACTTCGTCAATCAAGTCTTCAAGACTGACCATCTAATTTGCAAGGGATGTTACCTAGAATCCATGGGTTCAAAGACTCATAATTCAATATATGAGATCCTATGCTGCTTTGGCTGAGATAGTAGTGATGAGTTGATTATGTGTTAATTAGAACAGGCTAGGCTTTTTCAGATTCATGCACGGCTAATTCCTCCTATGTTCTCTTTTACAAGAATAAACATAAAATTAAGTTAACAATTCTGCATCATGTTCTTGCTACAGCCTAATCTGAACCGAATTTGTTCCAAAAACATTAAGAAATTAAATTTCTATGGATTGTAGATCTTTGGCTCTTCCTGGATTCCGAACTTGTGTCTATGAGACTGCCCTCTTTTGCTTTTACATACCATTAGTTTCTTTGTGTGAATTGAAACAAGAGTGCTAAAATATTCTCCAATATCCTGGGAAAAAGTGACACACAAATGCAAATTTGTTCCACTTTTTCTAGCCCTGACCAGATAAAAATAAACACCAAAGTGTAAACAACTTGGAGGATCATCGCGGGCATACCGAGATCATAAATAAATAGAATTATATAGGCCTTATTCATCAGGACGCAAGCAATATCCAGATTCATCACAAGAGAAATTATTGAAGCAAAGAAGAGGTCGGATAGAAGTACAAATTTCACTTCACTTCTTTAGCAGCAAAGGTCCCACGTTGTCACCCGTAGCCTTGTTGTGCTCCCGTCGCACAGCGGGAATGCCCCCGACCTCCAACACCTGTTCACATCCATCGTTGATCAATCGAAGCAATGTTTTGTTTTTGTTAAAAAAAAAAAAAAAAGAAGAGGAATATTAATACTGGCAATAAGCGGTGACGGGCTTGGAGAGCTCGGCGACGACGACGGAGTGTGAGGACCGCTCGATCGCACAGGCTTGGGGGCTCCGCGTGGTCGCCGAAAAGATCAAGCGCCAAGGTGGGAGGGGTTTGGATTTGTTTTGCGAGGGAGGGGAAGGCAACGCGGAAGAATTTATAAGAGGGGGGCCGCCGATTCCTTCGTTTCCAAGTTCGTTTCCAAGTTCTAAAGGGATTAGGGATTGCGTTTTTTCCTTTTTTATAAGAGGGAGGCCTGCGTCCCGCCGATTCCTTCGTGTCTTTGGGATGCATGCGCTGGAAGCCGAGGCACGAATTTGATAATAAGTTATTCCGGTTTCTTCTCCTCTAAGTATTACTGCAATCATGTTATCAATTGAATAATAATTGTCATGTTTTTTTTTTTTTTTTTTTTTTCTGTTTGCCTCGACCTTCTTTGGAAAGAAATAATGATTGCATCTTTCCTTCTTTCACGAGATAAATCTAGGAACTTAAATTATAGTAATAGAGATAAATCGAAGATTTCTTTCCTTCTTTCACGAGCAAAGATTGATAACCGATGGGATGGCCGAGCAACTTACCAACGCTGTCGACAAAATTATTGAGGCTTGCAATCCAACGTGCCAGGGATTTGACCACACATTGGGCCAATCAAAAGGGCCCATAGGGCCAATCCTGCTAGTGGGCGAAGAAGATTTGACGCGTCAACAAACAAAACTAGACTTTGTCTATGAATGGCGACGATTGAACCATCAACTTCTTCTTAGCCAACACAATAAATTCCATGAGCATTGAGCACCTGATTCACATATTTTGTATGCCGTCCTATCAATCAAAATTTCCATTTTGATTCCCATTCTATATATACAATACCATTTATTTACATTGATGTATTTATAGGTTTACATTTAAAAAAAAAATAGATTTATATTACATTTATCTCTATATTTTTACAATAACTTTTTTTTTTTTCTTCAATTAAAATATATTCATCTTAACTTTCTTATTTTAACTATATTTGTTTTATATATAATTTTTAATTATCAATATTTTCTATCTCCATCTAAAGGGAGAAGAGAAAAGAAATTAACCAAAAAAAAAGGGTTTATCACGTATAGCCACCCAACTATTCTATTGATATATTAATGCTATTTAATAATAATAATAATAAAATTTGTAGGCTTTATTCGTACCCGTTCCCATTTCTGAACTCTACCACGATTAAAAGCAAAGTTTTACAAATTCAACCCAAACAAAAGAAATAAATATTTTCTTTCCATGCATGATGAATTGCTTTCAAGAATTATTATTTTTTATTTTTTTTATTTTTTCTGTTCTACATGCCCATGTTTCAAATTGAGTTAATTAAAGTTCCATTATAAACTATTAATGATAATTATAATTATTTTTTAGATAGAAAAGGAATTGGAAGGGGAAAAGAGAGAGAGAGAGAAAGTGGTATGGAACAAACCAAGAGGATGCCTATAGAGTAAAAATTGTATATGTTCTGGCTTGGTCTCTCACCATCACTCCCTAATTTTTCTCTCCACTTTACTATATTATTTATTGATGAATATCCTCTACTCTACTCTTCTCTACTCTGGATAAAATTGATATTTAAATTATAAATAATTATTTTTTTTAAATTATTTCTCTTGATTGTTAAAGAAAAATTTGTTTGAGTCCCGGTAGGAGTCAACAAAAAGATTAAAAAAAAAATACACGTCGAGCTTATGGTTATAGGCTGACCCTAGATAACTTCTCGGTCCTAAGTCCGAGCTGCCCCACTTTGTCCAGCCCAACTATATTTAGATACAGTTGGTTTTACAGCTCAGATGCAGAGGATTTTTTCCAACCAAAACAAAAAAAACCTTTAATTACTTTCTAATACATACAAATTCCATCGTATGACGAAGTGGATTAAAATCGAAAGAAAGAAAGAAAATGAAACGTATAAAATATCATTATATTTTCTTTCCACTCGAGGGAGAGATCGATAATGTAGCATGGTGGCAGGCTAGCTAGAGAACGTCTTCATCAATGATATATATATATATATACACACACACGTATATGTATGTATGTATATAAACGTACATTCAGTTGTCGAACATGTCTAGGCATGTACATGCATGCATCTCTCTCGTAGTCGTAGATACGAGAGTAACCCCCCCCCCCACACACACACATATATATATATATTTTATGCGCACAGTTTGACAATAATTATAATATATATATAAACGTACATCCAGTTGTCGAACATGTCTTGGCACGTACATGCATGCATCTCTCATAGTAGTAGTAGTAGATACGAGAGTAAGAAAAGATGTAGCTTAATTTATAATAAACTGTCTTGGCACGTACATGCATGCATCTGAATTGCTAGAAATCACCTTATAATAAACTGTCTTAATTTCTTTGATTTTGTTCAAAAATGCATATATTTTTGGAGAGAAAGAAAAGGAACACAGAGATCCGGGAGTTATTCATCTATCCTTTGCTATTATCATCAGATAGAGAGAGAGAGAGAGATGTAGCTTAATTTAATCGTAGTACTGTAGACAGAAAACTTTTTTGTTCTTAATTAATTGATCGGCTTTAATTTGACCAGCTAGCTAGCGAAATCCCTTGAGATCGATCTTTAGGCCAGCACCATACATCATCCGATAAGCTGCTGCTTCTTCTTCTTCTTCCCAAAATTTGTGCATTAATTCCCTTCCCTTCAATTCCCCGTAGTTATATATGAATCACTGGCTCCCGACTTGAATTACTTCTTCTATATAGGAAAACAAGTAATTAATTAATAGTACTGGGGCACCTTATTATTAAGGATGCAAATTAAATTAAGACTTCCTGCTTGCTAATAAGATCTAGAACTCATATATACCATGCACTATATATACATCAATTTCGGACATTTGTCTCCTTCATTTCCAATCTAGCTAGCTAAGAAACTTAAAATGGATATATTAGATTAGTTTGTTCTTTTAATTAAAAATACAGTCATGTATATTATTCATTTAGAATTCCCAAGTAATAATAAATTTAAGCATGTACGTACGTAGATGTTAGCTAGGAGTACTGGTCATTCCCTGGCCATTAAATATTAGAATGATTAGAGACTAGTTTCCCAAGCATCTTCCTTTTCTCTCTACTCTTGCCACGTACAAGATCGACTTTAATTACACCTTAAGTTTGACACAATAATTAAGTGTATATTCTGGGCAATGGATTAATGAGAATATTAATTGATGGCCTACATTAATTGTTTAATCACCAATTAAGAAGGTTAATTAGGGAGCCACGCATGCATATATGCATGCAAGCCATGTAATTTTGTGCAAATAAACTAATCAAACATGGCTTAATTTAATTTACCGACTGCAAGGATGGGCCGGCATAAGTCAATGACAAACAATTATAATTTATATAATGAAATGTTTGCTGCGGTCCCATAAATATTGAGTGCTCCAAGAATTTAAGGTAAATTAATTAATGCACTTGATATTATTAATTGACACAACAAGTCATATATGATCAGCTGAAGCATCTCATTGATCAATCCTTTGCTTTGTCTTTCACGCAAAGTAGATGTCGTAAGAATTAATGAATTAAAGGGTGGAATTAATTCAGCTGTAAGAACAGGAGGGAAAAGCACCAATGTAATTTGACCAAGTTCAAATACTTTGGAGGCACCACCAGTACTCGATCAAGACACAAAGTATGAAGTCTTCTCCAAATGTAATTTGATCAATTAAGTTCGTCAATTAATGTTCATCGATCCTCTGTGTACGTACATTCAGTACAGAATTAAGTGCACATTAATAACTCCAAATTAAGCAACCTCCTCGATCCTCCAAATTAAATACCCTCAATGGCCAATTAATTTTTTATCACGTTCTTTAGGGGCCTAGAAATACTTGAACTAGGGGGGAGGGTAAAAATGATTGCAATAGGTATAAATCAATTGATTTAATTTCAGATATATTCTTTTTCATGTGCTGGCTGAGTGTAAACGACACCATTCAATACCTTACCTTTTATACTAGCAAAAAAAGAAAAAAGATAGAAGAACCCAACAAAAATAATTGAATGTATCTACAATTCCCCCCATTAACAAAGCAGCAGGGAGGAGACTTGTGCAAAAAATGCAACCAGGAATTGAGGATGGGTGGTTTAGTGCACAACAAACGACGAGAGCACTGCAGCTCCCTATAAAGCCATTAGATTAGAAGATATAGCTGCCAAGGAGCTTGGCTCATAACCGTGCACCCTAAAGCGATAGATGCACGTATGATCTGAACTCTCATGGTTGGAGGTAAAGTCTAGTCGCACCTTGTTGACCACCACACCCAACTCATGAGCTGTCTCGATGTTGAAGGTCTGCGCATTGCTCTTCTCCAGGTCATAAGAGAACTCACTCAAGTGGTACACCTTGACTTGGCTGGATGGGTCATCATCATCATCTGATTCAAACCATGCAGAGACCCGACAATCCTTGGGGGCACTGCTCCTGTCATAAGCCACGCTCTGCGCACATACCTCATAAAAAGAGGCATCAGCGATAATTAGGCATTATATGAATTAATAGGAAAGAAAAAGTTGAAAGAAACAAGCACTAAGTTCCAAATGCCTCAAAATATAGCTATAAAGGAAAAATGAAAAGAACAATTGGAGCAAAAACATACCTTAGATACATGCTCCAGTGTGACAGCCTCAGGTATAATCCTTGTTCTGAGCCTAATCTCAACAAACCCACTACTTCCTTGCAAGGGAAAACATTGGCCAGGCTCCCCATAACTTGGCTCCAGCATTTTGTGGGCACTAGGGTGAACTCCATTTTCAATTATAAAAGCACGAAGCCAATGTTCACTCCCTGAAAACTATGAGGCTCTGAATGACTGACCACCCTGGCCCCACCAGAAGCTAAAGCATAATCAACCCTTCCAAGTCCATCGGCTGCATGCCTTTCAATCTCTTTCTTAACAAGATCCCTAGCAAAAGACATAATTTGGTCCAAATGAACATCACTATCATTTTCATCTAGTTTTCTAGCAAACTCATCCTGAAATATTTCAAATTCTTTCTTTGAAAGCAGACCCATGTCCTTGAATTCAGTCAAAGACTTGTCTAAACCATCAGTCTTAACTTCCAACTTCTTCAACTCCTTCTCCAACATTGCTACTTTCTCTTCAATATGCTTTCTAAGTTCCCTCCCTTGCTTGGGATCCATCAGTCTTAACTTTCAACTTCTTTAACTCCATCTCCAACATTGCTACTTTCTCTTCAATTTGCTTTCTAAATTCCCTTGCTTGGGATCCATCAGTCTTAACTTCCAACTTCTTCAACTCCTTCTCCAACATTGTTACTTTCTCTTCAATTTGCTTTCTAAGTTCCCTTGCTTGGGATCCATCAGTCTTAACTTCCAACTTCTTCAACTCCTTCTCCAACATTGCTACTTTCTCTTCAATTTGCTTTCTAAGTTCCCTTGCCATGATCCCAAGCTCATTTCCAATTTTTCGATCTACGGCATCCACCTGAACTTGCAACATGTTAACTATTTTCTTTAAAGATGCCTCAATTTCAGAAACCCGACCCTCATAATCCAAAGCAAGAAATGGTGAGTTAGTATTGTCTCCAATCCTACCAGCCAATCTCCAAACTGTCTGCCCCAGCCATAAAAGAGCTACTAGAAGCAAACAAATCTTGGTTAGAATGCTAAGAACAGTTTGCCACTTTGCTTTTCGCCGCTTCGGGATAGCTCTTTTATGCCGTGACAAGTTTTTAGATCTCTCAACAACAGATTCTTCCCTATTTGTGTGGCTTAGATCCTTTCCATTAACAATCATCTTATCCTCATTAACTCCTCCTTCAGTAAGCACATAAAGCCTTGATTTCTTCTCTACAACTTCCATCGTTCTTCTCCTAGCATTTGGCTTCAAAGATGCATTATTATTGACAGGATTTGCTTCCATTGAAGCAATGGTGGAAGCAGAGACAAGAAGTAATCTAAGAAAGATGGAAATAATAAATAAAGATTTTGAGGACAAAAAGACTGAATATCTCTCATAGCTAAAGCTAAAGAAGCAATGAATTAAATTGAAAGGAAAAAAGAAATAACAAATAACAGATTCAACCGCCCGTAAAACTAAAACATATACATTTCCTAAGAAAAACAAATTTGCAACAAAAACTCCTTTAGAAAAAGATCAATCAACCAACCAACAAAATGTTAAGCTATAAAATCTGCAAATAAAACCAGAAAACTAAAAAAATGTCTCAATAAATATTTCTTTAAATTTGTTTACGATATGGATCAAACTTTCCATCGTTAAAAAGATGCATTAATGTCCAAAGAATTGAAGGGTGACCACCAAAACTCACCAATGCATCTCTTCCTAGTTTTTTTTTTTTCAACCATTATCTAAGTGCATCTTCTAGAGGTACATTATTGCTATACAAACATAATAAACATATCGCATAGTTAACTAATAAATTAAAGAAACTTGATATAATAAACTAAATGTTTATTTCTTTAAAAAAATTATGACATATGCAAATATAAATAATCAACAAAGAGATAGAGAAAAAAAATCTCATCTGATCCTTAACATCACTGCAAATGACTACATTAAAAGCACCGATAACAAATTTTTTATTATGATTTTAAAAGAACCCTCCTTAAAAAAATACTAATAATAAAATTCTTTCTCAAGATTCTAAAACAATCCTTCTTGAAAAAAAGCACTGATAACACAACAAAACAGATTGATTCAAAAAAAATTACAAAAAAGAGCCAAGTGAGAAATACCGTAGGTGTGAGGACCAATCGATCGCACAGGAGGCTTGGGCTCCGCATGGTCGTGCTAAGGTGTACGGGTGTGAAGACCGATCGTAGGCTCAGCTTGATCTCGGCGTACGGGTGTAAAGACCGATCGCAGGCTCTGCGTGGTCCGAGGAGATCAAGCGCCAAGGTGAGAGCGGTTTGGATTTCTTTTGCGAGGGGAAGGAAGAATTTATAGAAGGGGGGCCGCCAATTCCTTCGTTTTCGATTTCTAAAGGGATTGTGTTTTCCTTTTTTATAGGAGGGATGCCACATGTGGCCTGGGTCCCCGAGCTCAATCGCACTTGTGCTGGTTGTCCGAGCGTTGTTACATTGACGCATCCGTTCTTTTATTATATTTATCCCTCGCCAACGAGGGATAGCAGTCTCTCCATCTCGGTTTGGATTAGGATTACTGCATTAATTTATGGTATATAATTAATATATTATATATAATAATATATAAATTATTGGGTAATGGGCCAAATGTTGGGTAATGGGCCAAAATAAGCCTTGAATACCCTAATGGGCCTTGAAAGCCTATTACCTCTTTATGTGTGTGAATGAGAAATTGCGGGGACATTTAGTCCCACATCGAAAAAATCAAGAAAGGAAGGTTCACTTATAAGGAAACCACTTTCTTGAAGCTTAAGTTCCTTAGGCTCACCATAAGTGGAGAGCTTGAGGGTGATGCGTAGCATCACCCTTGCGCATGCGCACGAGCGTGTGCGAAGGGCACAATGGGTGCTTTGTAGGTGCACTTTGCACGTGCGCATCATCGCGAGGAGCTTGAGGGGCTATAAATTTTTTCTAGATCAGGAGAATTCGACGGTGGAGACTGATCGGATCAAGATAAGGGGCTGAAATCAATTGATCATTGATCGATCGGATGAAGGATCGAGATGCGGTGATCAAATTACAATCGCGATCACGATCCAACGGTTGACACCCGTCGGTTGACCAGTCGATAGGACGGTTGGTTGACCAGTCAACAAGATGGTTGGTGATAAGGCATCCGTCCGATCATCGGTTGGTAATAAGGCGTCCGTCCGATCGTATGGTTGGTGATAAGGCGTCACTTCGATCAAGCCGTTGTGATAAGTGATCTTGAAATGATGTATCAGAGACGTGCAACTGCCTATCTGATAATGTGATTATCAGATCACGACGATGAAAAGGCATATCGGGATGAGGATAGGCTTATCTGATTGGCTGATCTTCAGATCACAGCCATGAAAAGGCTTATCCGATCGCCTGATCTGAAGATCACAATGTTTAAAGGGCATATCAAGGGTGATAAGCCCTTAACCCTCACATCCTTCGATCGAAGAATTCAAATTAAATTAAATTCGTAGGGTTGCTTCCAAGGAGCACCTAAAAACCTATAAATAGGACCCAAGACCCTCTCATTTCATTCATTCCAATTCCATTCCGAATTGTGTTCTCTCTTAGGAATTTGCATACTTTTCTAAGGGTAGTATTGCAATAGTGCATTAAAAAGAGAGTAGCATTCTTGGTTCGATATTTTTGATGAATTGTTGTGCTGCTTTCATCAAAAGGAGACTGTTGTATCCCAGGAGACAATCGTTATACTAACCATAAGCACCATTGCGGGACAAAATTATCTTAAAGACATAGAGTATAACTCTAGCCTCAGTCTGATCAATTAGGTAGCCACCATCTGCTACACCCAACAATCTTAAGATAATTTCCTGCTACCACGGAAGTGTTGCTGCAGATGACTATGACGACATCCGGTCAAGCCGAAAGACCGAAGAAATTTTTTGGCACAGACTTCAAGAAGTGGCAACATAAGATGCTGTTCTACCTCACAACTCTAAATCTGGTCAGAGTGCTGACTGAAGATCTGCCTGTCCTGAAGGAAGGGAAGACCGACAAGCAAGTCATTGCTGCAGTAGATGTATGGAAGCACTCAGACTTCCTTTGCAAGAACTACATCTTGAATGGTCTGGACAATACCCTGTACAATGCGTACAGTAGTATTGCTACTGCCAAGGAGTTATGGGCATCCCTGGACAAAAAGTATAAGATAGAGAATGTTGGATACAAGAAGTTTATGGTTGAAAGGTTCTTAGACTACAAAATGGTCGACCACAAAATAGTTATGGAGCAAATCCAAGAGCTCCAGATTATCCTGCATGAGATACATGCAGAGAGAATGTCTCTCAGCGAGTCATTCCAGGTAGCTTCCATCATAGAAAAACTACCACTACTGTGGAAGGACTTCAAGAACTACCTGAAGCATAAGCAGAAGGAGATGGGACTTGAAGACCTAATTGTCCGCCTGAGGATCGAGGAGGACAATAAGAGCCAAGACAAGAAGACAGGAGGACAACCTGCTGAGCCAAAGGCCAACCTCATAGAAGGAAGAAAGAAACGCAAGTTTCCAGGCGAAGGCTTTAAATAGAAGAAGGGCAATCCAAAGAAATATAAGTTCAAGGGAAAGTGCTTTGTCTATGGAAAGCAAGGACACAAATCCAAGGACTGTCGTTTCAAGGATAAAGAAAAGAAAGAAGTCAACATTACTGAAACCCTATCCAAAGAGGTATCCGAGATGATGCTGTCAGCAGTTATATTTGAAGCAAACTGATAGAGATATAGACTAAAAGATATGCTTTATGTTATGTCTTTATATTTTAATGAGAATTCATTTTGAGCAATGTATGCCATTTACTATATATGTGCATGTGTCTAGTATTTACAAAGAGTATTTGATCTAGTGTGTAGAGTACGGCTTACACACAGAAGACTAGATCATCGGTTCTTTTGGAATACAAGTTTATTGTTCACAGTTTTAGATGGAATTGGACACACCATCAGTAGAACTGTAGCACAAATTTTTAGTAGGTCTGTCTTGACTACGGGGAATGGTTTATTCTAACTATTTGTGCTAGTACACTTTGTGTGTATTGAACAGGACCCAGTTGAGTTAATTATTTTATACTGACTTTATAAAATAATTTAAAACTCATGAATATTATGATTACTTATGCTCTTAATCCGAATTCTATTTCTAGACACGTGTATGTAGTGATTATTGCTTTGATTGCACATAGAGTGAGATTCTATATGAGTCAATAAACTCAGTGGGTTGGGCAATAACATTATATATATGGTGAATATTAATAGTTGAAGGAAACCACGTCCTGATAAATTGGATTGATGATATCATCTTGAGGAAGCTTATAAGTTTTGATTGTATCAAATCTTGCAAGTCGATTTTGAATCCGATACATCAAATAAGTTAAGTGCATAGGTCTCAAAGATAATAAAAGCCAATTAAATTATATTGTCAGTAATTAAATTTAATTGATGGATATATGTAATCTTAACGTGGGGAGATAATAAGTATTTAATATTAAAGGCTTGAAAATATAAATTCGAATATGATTAGGAGTACATTTATAATTCTTTAGTGGAATGAATTGTAATTTACGTAATTGAATCCTAACCTGGGGTAGGATTGGGAGATTTAATTACATGGGAAGTTCTTTTCATATTTGCCTATTGGTCCTTGTTGTAGCCCTATAAATACCCTCTCAGTTGGTTGCTAGGAAAAACATTTTTTTGAAGAAAGAAAAACAAGAAACCCTAGGACGGCCAAGAGATCCCACCATCTTGTGAGAGAAAGAAGGTATTTTCGGGAATACGGCGGAAGGCTAAAGGTTGAGGTCGAGCAATCGAATCAAAGTGATCCAAAGTTTAAATCTGAAGGTTTGATCTTATACTCATAGATTAGAACAGTAAAAGTTTTTTTGGTATTACTCATATACGCTATAGCCGAGATCTTGGGGGTATTCCGCATTCCCCAACAAACATGGTTGACAAAGCAAATGAATGGTACATAGACACTGGAGCTACCAGATATGTCTGCTCTGATAAGAGTATGTTCTCATCATATACTCCTATCAATGGTAGAAATTTGGTCATGGGTAACTCCGCTACATCCAAGATAGAAGGACTTGGCCGCATTATTATGAAGATGACATATGGCAAGGAGTTTCTACTTAATGATGTGCTACATGTCCCTGACATCCGGAAGAATCTCATATCAGGCTCCCTCCTAAGCAAACATGGCTTTAGGATGGTCTTTGAGTCTGATAAATTTGTACTCACTAAGGGAGGATATTTATTGGAAGGGGTTACTTAAAAAATGGATTATTCAAGGTAAATGTAATGACTGTACATAGAAATCTTGAAATAAATAAAGCTTATTCTTCTGCTTATATGATTGATTCTTCTTGTTTATGGCATGATAGATTAGGACATGTGAATTTTAATTCATTACAAAATTAATGAAATTAGAATTATTACCTAATCATGAAATTGATTCACATTACAAGTGTGAAGTGTGTGTTGAAGCTAAGTTAGCAAAAACACCATTTTCAGCAGTAGAAAGAAATACTGAACCTCTTGACTTAATTCACAGTGATTTATGTGACTTAAAGTCAGTTCAAACTAGAGGAGGTAAAAAGTATTTTATAACATTTATTGATGATTCAACAAGATACTGCTATGTGTATCTACTAGAGTCTAAAGATGAGGCTTTAAAAATGTTTAAATGTTATAAGAATGAAGTTGAAAATCAACTTGGCAAAAAGATTAAGGCCATAAGGAGTGATAGAGGTGGTGAATACGATGCACCTTTTGATGAATTCTGTCAAGAGCATGCATTATTCATTAAACTACTACTCCTTATTCGCCTCAATCTAATGGAATTACGAAACGTAAAAACCACACATTAAAAGAAATGATGAATGCTATGTTAATAAATTCTGGTACACCATAGAATTTATGGGGAGAAGCAATTCTCTCAGCAAATCATATTCTTAATAAGATACCTCTTAAGAAGAAGGAAGTTACTCCATATGAGTTATGGAAAGGAAAGAAGCCTTCTTATAATTACTTAAGAGTATGGGGGTGTCTAGCAAAAGTAGTTATTTCGGACCCCAAAAAGGTTAAAATAGGACCTAAAACTAGGGGTGCAACTCAGGCTCATGAAACTCGGATTTTCCTCAACCCTAACCCTAACCCTATTTGTAAAATGTCAACCCTAACCCTAACCCTATTTGTAAAACCTCAACCCTAACCCTATTTTTAAAAATCATATTCGGGTTGAGTTTCGGGTTAGAATTCGGGTTGATGAGAAAAAAACATAAAATACTTTTTTCAAAGTAAATAAACACTGAATTATGGATCCCAAAGATGAAAAAATAAAATCCCTTGCCTAACGCTTAAGCTAGACTCAGGGAATTAACATTGTATTAAAAAAAAGGTCTTAACTGAAACAAAGAAGAGAAGGAGGTGCCGTAAACAAAGAAGAGGAGGAGGCAGAAAGTGAAACGAAATGTACGGGTAGTCCACCTTTATTTTTGTCCTTTTTCTCGCTTGCGACCGATGGCCTTGCTCTCCTCACCCTCAAGTTAGCCATCTCGTCCGACCCGATTGGCACCTTTAACGCCCCCAAAATTATGATGCCGATAAGCTACCCCCGTTCGGGTAACCCTCGGGTTTTGGTTATCTCGAGTTTAGATTATTTTGGGTTCGGGTTGCGGTCAACCCTAACCCAGGTCAATTGCAAATCGGGCCGGGTTAAACCCGGATCTTTCGGGTTCGGGTTGGGCAAACATGAGTTTAAACACTGCTATAAATTGGGTTCGGCGGGACAGGTTCGGGTTGAACCCGGCCCAAGTTGCACCCCTACCTAAAACTGTTGATTGTATATTTATCAGTTATGCACATAATAGTAGCGCATATCGCTTTCTTGTGTATAAATCAGATATAACTGATATACAAAAAAATACAATCATGGAATCAAGGAATGCAGCATTCTTTGAAGATATATTTTTAATTAAAAGAAAATTAAAAATAAGTTCAAATAAAAGTACTTATGATAATAATACTGCTAGTAGTAGTCATCAGGAAGAATATCCTGAAGATGAACCCAGACACAGTAAGAGACCAAGAGTTATAAATTCTTTTGGTCCTGATTATGTAACTTATATGTTACAAGATAAACCTCAGACATTTAAGGAGGCAATGTCTAATCCAGAAGTACCCTTTTGGAAAGAAGCTGTTAATAGTGAAATTGAGTCCATCATGCACAATCATACATGGGAGTTGGTAGACTTACCATCTGGTATGAAACCTTTAGGGTGCAAGTGGATTTTTAAGAAAAAGCTAAAGGCTGATGGATCAATTGATAAGTATAAAGCCATATTAGTGGCTAAGGGCTTCAAACAAAAAGAAGGTATAGACTTTTTTGATACCTATTCACCAGTAAGTAAAATAACATCTATAAGAATGTTAATCGCTTTTGTAGCCATTAACAATCTTGAAATTCATCAAATGGACGTTAAAACTACTTTTTTGAATGGTGAATTAGATGAAGAAATATACATGGAACAACCTGAGGGATTTATTGTTCCAGGACAAGAAAAGAAGGTGTATAGACTTGTTAAATCCTTATATGGATTAAAGCAAGCACCTAAGCAATGGCATATAAAATTTGATAATGTTATGTTATCAAATGGATTCAAAATAAATGAATGTGACAAATGTATATATGCCAAAACCCTGCATGAAGGGTATGTGATAATCTGCTTTTATGTAGATGACCTGTTAATCATTGGTAGTAATACTGAAATGATTAATCAGACAAGGAAAATGTTGATCAAACATTTTGATATGAAAAATATGGGTGTTGCAGATGTTATACTAGGGATTCGAATCACTAGAACATCTGAAGAAATAATATTATTTCAATCTCATTATATTGAGAAAATATTAAATAAGTATAAAAAGTATGATACTAGCCCGGCGAAAATACCTGTAGATGTTAATCTACATTTGGCTAAGTATACTGGAGAACTCATATCTCAATTGAAATACTTACATATAATTGGCAGTTTAATGTATGTCATGAATTGCACTCGTCCTGACATAGCATATGTTGTCAATAAGATGAGTAGATTCATAAGTAATCCAGGTCCAAATCATTGGACAGCTCTAATAAGGGTATTAAGATATATGCGATATACCCTATGTTATGGATTACATTTTTCAAGATATCCAGCTGTACTAGAAGGATACAGTGATGTAAATTGGATATCTAACACAGAAGATACAAAATCCACAAGTGGATATGTATTCACCTTAGGAGGAGGTGCTGTGTCATGAAAATCTTTTAAGCAAACATGTATAGCTCGATCCACTATAGAATCTGAGTTTATTGCCTTAGAAAAGGTAGCTGAAGAAGCAGAATGGCTTCGAAATCTTTTAGAAGAAATTCCATGTTGGCCAAAGCCTGTGTCTGCAATATGCATATATTGTGATAGTCAATCGGCAATTTGCAGAGCATAGAATAAGATGTATAATGGTAAGTCTAGACATATATGTCGCAGACATAATACCATTAAGCAGTTACTTGAAATTTGTGTAATTTCTATTGACTATGTTCAGTCAAAGAAAATCCTAGCGGATCCATTAACAAAAGGGTTGCCAAAAGATCAAGTAAACTGTTTATCGAGGGGAATGGGTTTAAAACCTATAACTGAAAAATCTTCATAGTGGATACCCAACTTAGCTGACTGGAGATCCCAAGATCTAGGTTCAAAAGGGATAACTAAATTATGAAGAGACTTGATAGCACTAAGGATGTCCAATCCTACTTATTTCTATGATAATTGGTGCTACCTGCTAAAGGTACTAGGATAAGCATTGCTTTTAATGATTCTTATGACATAAACATCATGTGGGGTATAGCAGGATACTCTTAATAAGAATCGCCTATGTGAGTGTGAACTGGGCCAATTCTATGAGAATTTTAAGCTTTAATTCTCTGAAGCACTCATGAGACCAAGAGTTGTTCGGGGCCAAAATAAACACAACTATGAGAACCAAAAGAATGCTCGGGAAGAAGTTGCGTGATTATTATTTTCTTAGTTTACACAAAACGTTGAAAGGTTCAAGACATCACGTTCATCTTTTAGCAAGTAAACTCGATAACAATTCACTAAGGAAAGTTCAAAGCCACAAGCTACCTATCTCGATACAACTTCATCCCATTATACTCTCTTTAGTGTGTCTGCATATTCATTTGCATTAAAATCCTTTTATATGGGGGTTTGCCTTTGCTGATCTTTGATGATCTTTGATCTAAGTCCAATTTTTATTCATGTGGAGGATTGTTGGACAATGGACCAAATGTTGGGTAATGGGCCAAAATAGGCCTTGAATACCCTAATGGGCCTTGAACGCTCATTACCTCCTTATGTGTGTGAATGAGAAATTACGGGGACATTTAGTCCCACATCGGAAAAATCAAGACAGGAATGTTCACTTATAAGGAAACCACTTCCTTGAAGCTTAAGTTCCTTAGGCTCACCATAAGTAGAGAGCTTGAGGGTGATGCTACGCACACGCACGTGTGCGTAGCATCACCCTCGCACACGCGCACGCGTATACGCGTATGCGAAGGGCGCAATGGGCACTTTGTAGGCGCACTTTGTACTTCACACGTGCGCATCATCGCGAGAAGCTTGAGGGGCTTTAAATTTTTCCTAGATCAGGAGAATCCGACGGTGGAGAGTGATCAGATCAAGATAAGGGGATAAGATCAATTGATCGTTAATCGATCGGATGAAGGGTCGAGATGCGGTGATCAAATCACAATCACGATCACGATCCAATGGTTGATACCCATCGGTTGACCAGTCAATAGGACGGTTGGTTAACCAGTCAATAGGACGCTTGGTGATAAGGCACCCGTCCGATTGTCGGTTGGTAATAAGGCGTCCGTCGATCGTATGGTTGGTGATAAGGCATCGTTCTGATCAAGCCGTTGTGATAAGTAATATTGAAACGGTGTATCAAAGACGTGCAACTGCCTATCTAATAACGTGATCATCAGATCACGATGATGAAAAGGCATATCAGGATGAGGATAGGCTTATCTGATTGGCTGATCTTTAGATCACATCCATGAAAAGGCTTATCCGATCGCCTGATCTGAAGATCACGATGTCTAAAGGGCATATCAAGGGTGATAAGCCCTTAACCCTCACATCCTTCGATCAAAGAATTCAAATTAAACTAAATTCGTAGGGTTGCTTCCAAGGGGCACCTAAAAACCTATAAATAGGACCCAAGACCCTCTCATTTCATTCATTCCAATTCCATTCCGAATTGAGTTCTCTCTTAGGTATTTGCATACTTCCTAAGGGTAGTATAGCAATAGTGCATTAAAAAGAGAGTAGCATTCTTGGTTCGATATTTTTGATGAATTGTAGTGCTACTTTCATCAAAAGGAGACTGTTGTATCCTGGGAGACAATCGTCATACTGACCGTAAGCACCATTGCGGGACGAAATTATCTTAAGGACATATGGTATAACTCTAGCCTTAGTCTGATCAATTAGGTAGCCACCATCTGCCACACCCAACATAAATATGCAAAAAAAAATAACTCTAGCCTCTCAAACACCGAAAGTAGTAGTTAGCCGCTAAGGGGGTGCCACGGATCCCTCCGTGGCCATAAAGTTGGGTTCTCTTATTTTTAAGGATCTCTAACCTTTTGTATGTAGATCTTCGCACTATCTTTAAGGGTCTCATACTCTTCACAAGAATCTAGACAAGCAACAATAACAAAATATTAATCTAAAATTATTTAATTATTTTTTTATCTTATTTGATTTAAAATTATATTTTAATTACAACTAATTATTTTTTAATATAATTTTTATTTATTTATTTTTCCATATATACCATACCATTTATTTACATTGATGTATTTATAGGTTTACATTTAAAAAATAGATTTATATTACATTTATCTCTATATTTTTACAATAACTTTATTTTTTTTCTTCAATTAAAATATATTTATATTAAATTTCTTATTTTAACTATATTTATTTTATATATAATTTTTAATTATCAATATTTTCTATCTACATCTAAAGGGAGAAGAGAAAAGAAATTAAACAAAAAAAGGGTTTATCATGTATAGCCACCCAACTCTTCTATTGATATATTAATGTTATTTAATAATGATAATAATAAAATTTATAGGCTTTATTCGTACACGTTCCCGTTTCTAAACTTTACCCTGCCGAATACGATTAAAAGCAAAGTTTTATGAATTCAACCCAAACAAAAGAAATAAATATTTTCTTTCCATGCATGATGAATTGCTTTCAAGAATTTTTATTTTTTTTTTTTTTATGTTTGTATGCCCATGTTTCAAATAGAGTTAATTAAAGTTCCATTATAAACTATTAATGGTAATTGTAATTATTTTTTAGATAGAAAAGGAATTGGAAGGGGAAGAGAGAGAGAGTGTGTGTGGTATGGAACAAATTAAATAGCCAGGTTAAACAACTCGGTTATCAGATATCTGATAATTGAGGTGCTAAAACTAGATCGAGCTTTCTTTAATTCTGCATGTGAATGCATCATTATAAGTTTGACAATCTTCTTTCGACTTAAACCATTAATTTGTTTCCACGGCTAACATTTTTGGACCGTTGCCAGGAGCTGGAGTCGTTGCTTGAAGGTCTAAGCTTCGTGCCAGGATTTGCATTTGAGAATGATGTCACCTTCATCGGTCGGTTTCCTTAACAGAGTGCATGATGGAGAGCTGAAGCTTCGGTCACAGGGTCTTTGGAATGTCCCCCATCCATGGCTCAACATCCAGCTAGTGCCCAGGTCTAGGATCATCGATTTTGATCAAGGAGTCTTCAAGTTCATCCTTAGGCATCACAATTTGATGGGTCCAATCCTAATTTACCCCATGAACAGAAACAAGTACGCATATGCATGTTACCCATCGTATATATATAGATTTTTTTTCTTGTATTTTTTTATCAAGAATTCAGTAATAAAATGGATGTGATGCAAGTGGGATGGGAGGACATCAGCCACAACCGGCATTGGTTGAAGGTGCCCGAAGGTCCAAATTAAGCTGAGGTCGATTGGCTGCATGCATGCAAGGGCCATGTGGTCCAGATAAGGCCAAACATTTTTAATTAATTTCCTTATGGACTTGCATAGTTAGGTGTTAGGAGGAACAATATAATTTTGGCAGGACGAGACCAGTTTTTTGCCATCTCTACTACTTGTTTGTGAGATCGATATTGTAGCATGGTGGCAGGCTTTAATTTGACCAGCAAGCTCGCGAAATCCCTTGAGATCGATCTTTAGGCCAGCACCATACATCATCCGATAAGCTGCTGCTTCTTGTTCTTCTTCCCAAAATTTGTGCATTAATTCCCTTCCCTTCAATTCCCCGTAGCTATATATGAATCACTGGCTCCCGACTTGAATTACTTCTTCTATATAGGAAAACAAGTAATTAATTAATAGTACTGGGGCACCTTATTATTAAGGATGCAAATTAAATTAAGACTTCCTGCTTGCTAATAAGATCTAGAACTCATATATACACTACTAATTACAGGTATATACCATGCACTATATATACATCATTTTCGGACATTTGTCTCCTTCATTTCCAATCTAGCTAGCTAAGAAACTTAAAATGGATATATTAGATTAGTTTGTTCTTTTAATTAAGAATACTATATTATTCATTTAGAATTCCCAAGTAATAATAAATTTAAGCATGTACATATGTAGATGTTAGCTAGGAGTACTGGTCATTCCTGGCCATTAAATATTAGAATGATTAGAGACTGGTTTCCCAAGCATCTTCCTTTTCTCTCTACTCTTGCCACGTACAAGATCGACTTTAATTACACCTTAAGTTTGACACAATAAGTGCTCTGGGCAATGGATTAATGAGAATATTAATTGATGGCCTGTATTAATTGTTTAATCACCAATTAAGAAGGTTAATTAGGGAGCCACGCATGCATATATGCATGCAAGCAATGTAATTGTGTGCAAATAAACTAATCAAACATGGCTTAATTTAATTTGCCGACTGCAAGGATGGGCCGGCATAAGTCGATGACAAACGATTATAATTTATATAATGAAATGTTTGTTGAGTCCAATAAATATTGAGTGCTCCAAGAATTTAAGGCAAATTAATTAATGCACTTGATATTATTAATTGATGCAACAAGTCATATATGATCAGCTGAAGCATCTCACTTATCAATCCTTTGCTTTGTCTTTCACGCAAAGTAGATGTAGTAGGAATTAATGAATTAAAGGGTGGAATTAATTCAGCTGTAAGAGCCGGAGGAAAAAGCACCAATGTAATTTGACCAAGTTCAAATACTTTGGAGGCACCACCAGTACTCGATCAAGACACAAAGTTTGAAGTCTTCTCCAAATGTAATTTGATCAATTAAGTTCGTCAATTAATGTTCATCGATCCTCTCTCTACGTACATTTAGCACAGAATTAAGTGCACATTAATAACTCCAAATTAAGCAACATCCTCCATCCTCCAAATTAAATACAAGACAACCAGCCCACTCTTGTGAGTCCGAACGCCACGCCCTCAATGGCCAATTAATTTTTTATCACGTTCTTTAGGGGCCTAGAAATACTTGAACTTGGGGGAGAGGGTAAAAATGATTAGAATAGGTATAAATCAATTGATTTAATTTTAGATATATTCTTCATTCATGTGCTGGCTGAGCGTAAACGACACCATTCAATACCTTACCTTTTATACTAGCAAGAAAAGAAAAAAGATAGAAGAACCCAACAAAAATAATTGAATGTATCTACAGTCTTATGCAAAAAATGCAACCAAGAATTAAGGATGGGTAGTTCAGTGCACAACAAACGACGAGAGCACTGCAGCTCCCTATAAAGCCATTAGATTAGAAGATATAGCTGCCAGGGAGCTTGGCTCATAACCGTGCACCCTAAATCGATAGATGCACGTATGATCTGAACTCCCATGGTTGGAGGTAAAGTCTAGTCGCACCTTGTTGACCACCACACCAAACTCATGAGCTGTCTCGACGTTGAAGGTCTGCGCATTGCTCTTCTCCAGGTCATAAGAGAACTCACTCAAGCGGTACACCTTGACTTGGCTGGATGGGTCATCATCATCATCATCTGATTCAAACCATGCAGAGACCCGACAATCCTTGGGGGCACTGCTCCTGTCATAAGCCACGCTCTGCGCACATACCATATAAAAAGAGGCATCAGCGATAATTATGCATTATATGAATTAATAGGAAAGAAAAAGTTAAAAGAAACAAGCACTAAGTTCCAAATGCCTCAAAATATAGCTATAAAGGAAAAATGAATAGAACAATTGGAACAAAAACATACCTTAGATACATGCTCCAGTGTGATAGCCTCAGGTATAATCCCTATTCTGAGCCTAATCTCAACAAACCCACTACTTCCTTGCAAGGGAAAACATTGGCCAGGCTCCCCATAACTTGGCTCCAGCATTTTGTGGGCACTAGGGTGAACTCCATTTCCAATTATAAAAGCACGAAGCCAACTGTTCACTCCCTGAAAACCATGAGGCTCTGAATGACTGACCACCCTGGCGCCACCAGAAGCTAAAGCATAATCAACCCTTTCAAGTCCATCGGCTGCATACCTTTCAATCTCTTTCTTAACAAGATTCCTAGCAAAAGACATAATTTGGTCCAAATGAACATCACTATCACTACCATCTAGTTTTCTAGCAAGCTCATCCTGAAATATTTCAAATTCTTTCTTTGAAAGCAGACCCATGTCCTTGAATTCAGTCAAAGACTTGTCTAAACCATTAGTCTTAACTTCCAACTCTTCAACTCCTCCAACGTTGCTACTTTCTCTTCAATTTGCTTTCTAAGTTCTTCCCTTGCTTGGGATCCATCAGTCTTAACTTTCAACTTCTTCAACTCCTTCTCCAACATTGCTACTTTCTCTTCAATTTGCTTTATAAATTCCCTTGCTTGGGATCCATCAGTCTTAACTTCCAACTTCTTCAACTCCTTCTCCAACATTGTTACTTTTCTTCAATTTGCTTTCTAAGTTCCCTTGCTTGGGATCCATCAATCTTAACTTCCAACTTCTTCAACTCCTTCTCCAACATTGCTACTTTCTCTTCAATTTGCTTTCTAAATTCCCTTGCTTGGGATCCATCAGTCTTAACTTCCAACTTCTTCAACTCCTTCTCCAACATTGCTACTTTCTCTTCAATTTGCTTTCTAAGTTTGGGCTCATTTCCAATTTTTCGATCTACGGCTTCTACATGAACTTGCAACATGTTAGCTATTTTCTTTAAAGATGCCTCAATTTCAGAAACCTGACCCTTATAATCCAAAGCAAGAAATGGTGAGTTAGTATGGTCTCCAATCCTACCAGCCAATCTCCAAACTGTCTGCCCCAGCCATAAAAGAGCTACTAGAAGCAAACAAATCTTGGTTAGAATGCTAAGAACAGTTTGCCACTTTGCTTTTCGCCGCTTCGAGATAGCTCTTTTATGCTCAATAACAATTATCTTATCCTCATTAACTCCTCCTTCTGTAAGCACATAAAATTTCTTCCCTATAACTTCCACCGTTCTTCTCCTAGCATTTGGCTTCAAAGATGCATTATTATTGGTAGGATTTGCTTCCATTGAAGCAATGGTGGAAGCAGACACAAGAAGTAATCTAAGAAAGATGAAAATAATAAATAAAGATTTTGAGGACAAAAGACTGAATATCTCTCATAGCTAAAGCTAAAGAAGCAATGAATTAAATTGAAGGGAAAAAAGAAATAACTAATAACAGATTCAACCGCCCGTAAAACTAAAACATATACATTTCCTAAGAAAAACAAATTTGCAACAAAAACTCCTTTAGAAAAAGTTCAATCAACCAACAAACAAAAAAATTGCAGAAAATTAATTAAAATTGATGATATAGCAAGACAATCAAAAAAATTAATATTATATTTTTAATATTTTTATGCTCTTTAAACCTAAGAAGAAGGTTTTATTGAATGAGATAACTAGAAAGGAATGAATTTTTATAAGACAATCAAAAAATAAAAAAGTATGCATGTGAAACAATCCTAAAATTACTGACCATTATTATAGGTTTCGTCAACCAAGTCTTCAAGACTGACCATCTAATTTGCAAGGGATGTTACCTAGAATCCATGGGTTCAAAGACTCATAATTCAATATATGAGATCCTCTGCTGCTTTGGCTGAGATAGTAGTGATGAGTTGATTATGTGTTAATTAGAACAGGCTAGGCTTTTTCAGATTCATGCACGGCTAATTCCTCCTATGTTCTCTTTTACAAGAATAAACATAAAATTAAGTTAACAATTCTGCATCATGTTCTTGCTACAGCCTAATCTGAACCGAATTTGTTCCAAAAACATTAAGAAATTAAATTTCTATGGATTGTAGATCTTTGGCTCTTCCTGGATTCCGAACTTGTGTCTATGAGACTGCCCTCTTTTGCTTTTACATACCATTAGTTTCTTTGTGTGAATTGAAACAAGAGTGCTAAAATATTCTCCAATATCCTGGGAAAAAGTGACACACAAATGCAAATTTGTTCCACTTTTTCTAGCCCTGACCAGATAAAAATAAACACCAAAGTGTAAACAACTTGGAGGATCATCGCCGGCATACCGAGATCATAAATAAATAGAATTATATAGGCCTTATTCATCAGGACGCAAGCAATATCCATAGATTCATCACAAGAGAAATTATTGAAGCAAAGAAGAGGTCGGATAGAAGTACAAATTTCACTTCACTTCTTTAGCAGCAAAGGTCCCACGTTGTCACCCGTAGCCTTGTTGTGCTCCCGTCGCACAGCGGGAATGCCCCCGACCTCCAACACCTGTTCACATCCATCGTTGATCAATCGAAGCAATGTTTTGTTTTTGTTAAAAAAAAAAAAAAAGAAGAGGAATATTAATACCGGCAATAAGCGGTGACGGGCTTGGAGAGCTCGGCGACGACGACGGAGTGTGAGGACCGCTCGATCGCACAGGCTTGGGGGCTCCGCGTGGTCGCCGAGAAGATCAAGCGCCAAGGTGGAGGGGTTTGGATTTGTTTTGCGAGGGAGGGGAAGGCAACGCGGAAGAATTTATAAGAGGGGGCCGCCGATTCCTTCGTTTCCGAGTTCTAAAGGGATTAGGGATTGCGTTTTTTCCTTTTTTATAGGAGGGAGGCCTGCGCGCCGATTCCTTCGTGTCTTTGGGATGCATGCGCTGGAAGCCGAGGCACGAATTTGATAATAAGTTATTCTGGTTTCTTCTCCTCTAAGTATTACTGCAATCATGTTATCAATTGAATAATAATTGTCATTTTTTTTTTTTTTTTTTTTTTTTCTGTTTGCCTCGACCTTCTTTGGAAAGAAATAATGATTGCATCTCATAATCCTCTTATCACGAGATAAATCTAGGAACTTAAATTATAGTAATAGAGATAAATCGAAGATTTCTTTCCTTCTTTCACGAGCAAGGATTGATAACCGATGGGATGGCCGAGCAACTTACCAACGCTGTCGACAAAATTATTGAGGCTTGCAATCCAACGTGCCAGGGATTTGACCACATTGGGCCAATTAGGGCCAATCCTGCTAGTGGGCGAAGATTTGACGCGTCAACAAACAAAACTAGACTTTGTCTATGAATGGCGACGATTGAACCATCAACTTCTTCTTAGCTAACACAATAAATTCCATGAGCATTGAGCACCTGATTCACATATTTTGTATGCCGTCCTATCAATCAAAATTTCCATTTTGATTCCCATTCTATATATACAATACCATTTATTTACATTGATGTATTTATAGGTTTACATTAAAAAAAAATAGATTTATATTACATTTATCTCTATTTTTACAATAACTTTATTTTTTTTTCTTCAATTAAAATATATTCATCTTAACTTTCTTATTTTAACTATATTTGTTTTATATATAATTTTTAATTATCAATATTTTCTATCTCCATCTAAAGGGAGAAGAGAAAAGAAATTAACCAAAAAAAGGGTTTATCACGTATAGCCACCCAACTATTCTATTGATATATTAATGCTATTTAATAATAATAATAAAATTTGTAGGCTTTATTCGTACCCGTTCCCATTTCTGAACTCTACCACGATTAAAAGCAAAGTTTTACAAATTCAACCCAAACAAAAGAAATAAATATTTTCTTTCCATGCATGATGAATTGCTTTCAAGAATTATTATTTTTTATTTTTTTATTTTTTTCTGTTCTGCATGCCCATGTTTCAAATTGAGTTAATTAAAGTTCCATTATAAACTATTAATGATAATTGTAATTATTTTTTAGATAGAAAAGGAATTGGAAGGGGAAAAGAGAGAGAGAGAGAAAGTGGTATGGAACAAACCAAGAGGATGCCTATAGAGTAAAAATTGTATATGTTCTGGCTTGGTCTCTCGCCATCACTCCCTAATTTTTCTCTCCACTTTACTATATTATTTATTGATGAATATCCTCTACTCTACTCTTCTCTACTCTGGATAAAATTGATATTTAAATTATAAATAATTATATTTTTTTAAATTATTTCTCTTGATTGTTAAAGAAAAATTTGTTTGAGTCCCGGTAGGAGTCAACAAAAAGATTAAAAAAAAATACACGTCGAGCTTATGGTTATAGGCTGACCCTAGATAACTTCTCGGTCCTAAGTCCGAGCTGCCCCACTTTGTCCAGCCCAACTATATTTAGATACAGTTGGTTTTACAGCTCAGATGCAGAGGATTTTTTCCAACCAAAACAAAAAAAACCTTTAATTACTTTCCAATACATACAAATTCCATCGTATGACGAAGTGGATTAAAATCGAAAGAAAGAAAGAAAATGAAACGTATAAAATATCATTATATTTTCTTTCCACTCGAGGGAGAGATCGATAATGTAGCATGGTGGCAGGCTAGCTAGAGAACTTCTTCATCAATGATATATATATATATATATACACACACGTATATGTATGTATGTATATAAACGTACATTCAGTTGTCGAACATGTCTAGGCACGTACATGCATGCATCTCTCTCGTAGTCGTAGATACGAGAGTAACCCCCCCCCCCCCCCACACACACACACATATATATATATATTATGCGCACAGTTTGACAATAATTATAATATATATATAAACGTACATCCAGTTGTCGAACATGTCTTGGCACGTACATGCATGCATCTCTCGTAGTAGTAGTAGTAGTAGATACGAGAGTAACCCCCCCCCCCCCCCCCCCCACACACACACATATATATATATTTCATGCGCACAGTTTGACAATAATAATAATACTCTTTGGCTATAATAATTATTGTTGGATGTTGATAATTAGGTAGGTGTATGTTCGCCTATATATATATATATATATATATATATTTATATATATGTTAGGTTCGCCTAATCTTAACCCAACTCTTTGGGACTAATTAACCTAAATGAGATAACTAGTCATGAGATATATGGCTTAATTTCTGAATTGCTAGAAATCACCTTATAATAAACTGTCTTAATTTCTTCCCCTTTGATTTCTGTTCAAAAATGCATATATTTTTGGAGAGAAAGAAAAGGAACACAGAGATCCGGGAGTTATTCATCTATCCTTTGCTATTATCATCAGATAGAGAGAGAGAGAGAGATGTAGCTTAATTTAATCGTAGTACTGTAGACAGAAAACTTTTTTGTTCTTAATTAATTGATCGGCTTTAATTTGACCAGCTAGCTAGCGAAATCCCTTGAGATCGATCTTTAGGCCAGCACCATACATCATCCGATAAGCTGCTGCTTCTTCTTCTTCTTCCCAAAATTTGTGCATTAATTCCCTTCCCTTCAATTCCCCGTAGTTATATATGAATCACTGGCTCCCGACTTGAATTACTTCTTCTATATAGGAAAACAAGTAATTAATTAATAGTACTGGGGCACCTTATTATTAAGGATGCAAATTAAATTAAGACTTCCTGCTTGCTAATAAGATCTAGAACTCATATATACCATGCACTATATATACATCATTTTCGGACATTTGTCTCCTTCATTTCCAATCTAGCTAGCTAAGAAACTTAAAATGGATATATTAGATTAGTTTGTTCTTTTAATTAAAAATACAGTCATGTATATTATTCATTTAGAATTCCCAAGTAATAATAAATTTAAGCATGTACGTACGTAGATGTTAGCTAGGAGTACTGGTCATTCCCTGGCCATTAAATATTAGAATGATTAGAGACTAGTTTCCCAAGCATCTTCCTTTTCTCTCTACTCTTGCCACGTACAAGATCGACTTTAATTACACCTTAAGTTTGACACAATAATTAAGTGTATATTCTGGGCAATGGATTAATGAGAATATTAATTGATGGCCTATATTAATTGTTTAATCACCAATTAAGAAGGTTAATTAGGGAGCCACGCATGCATATATGCATGCAAGCCATGTAATTTTGTGCAAATAAACTAATCAAACATGGCTTAATTTAATTTACCGACTGCAAGGATGGGCCGGCATAAGTCAATGACAAACAATTATAATTTATATAATGAAATGTTTGCTGCGGTCCCATAAATATTGAGTGCTCCAAGAATTTAAGGTAAATTAATTAATGCACTTGATATTATTAATTGACACAACAAGTCATATATGATCAGCTGAAGCATCTCATTGATCAATCCTTTGCTTTGTCTTTCACGCAAAGTAGATGTCGTAGGAATTAATGAATTAAAGGGTGGAATTAATTCAGCTGTAAGAACAGGAGGGAAAAGCACCAATGTAATTTGACCAAGTTCAAATACTTTGGAGGCACCACCAGTACTCGATCAAGACACAAAGTATGAAGTCTTCTCCAAATGTAATTTGATCAATTAAGTTCGTCAATTAATGTTCATCGATCCTCTTACATTCAGTACAGAATTAAGTGCACATTAATAACTCCAAATTAAGCAACCTCCTCGATCCTCCAAATTAAATACCCTCAATGGCCAATTAATTTTTTATCACGTTCTTTAGGGGCCTAGAATACTTGAACTAGGGGGGAGGGTAAAAATGATTGCAATAGGTATAAATCAATTGATTTAATTTCAGATATATTCTTTTTCATGTGCTGGCTGAGTGTAAACGACACCATTCAATACCTTACCTTTTATACTAGCAAAAAAAGAAAAAAGATAGAAGAACCCAACAAAAATAATTGAATGTATCTACAATTCCCCCCATTAACAAAGCAGCAGGGAGGAGACTTGTGCAAAAAATGCAACCAGGAATTGAGGATGGGTGGTTTAGTGCACAACAAACGACGAGAGCACTGCAGCTCCCTATAAAGCCATTAGATTAGAAGATATAGCTGCCAAGGAGCTTGGCTCATAACCGTGCACCCTAAAGCGATAGATGCACGTATGATCTGAACTCTCATGGTTGGAGGTAAAGTCTAGTCGCACCTTGTTGACCACCACACCCAACTCATGAGCTGTCTCGATGTTGAAGGTCTGCGCATTGCTCTTCTCCAGGTCATAAGAGAACTCACTCAAGTGGTACACCTTGACTTGGCTGGATGGGTCATCATCATCATCTGATTCAAACCATGCAGAGACCCGACAATCCTTGGGGGCACTGCTCCTGTCATAAGCCACGCTCTGCGCACATACCTCATAAAAAGAGGCATCAGCGATAATTAGGCATTATATGAATTAATAGGAAAGAAAAAGTTGAAAGAAACAAGCACTAAGTTCCAAATGCCTCAAAATATAGCTATAAAGGAAAAATGAAAAGAACAATTGGAGCAAAAACATACCTTAGATACATGCTCCAGTGTGACAGCCTCAGGTATAATCCTTGTTCTGAGCCTAATCTCAACAAACCCACTACTTCCTTGCAAGGGAAAACATTGGCCAGGCTCCCCATAACTTGGCTCCAGCATTTTGTGGGCACTAGGGTGAACTCCATTTCAATTATAAAAGCACGAAGCCGATGTTCACTCCCTGAAAACTATGAGGCTCTGAATGACTGACCACCCTGGCCCCACCAGAAGCTAAAGCATAATCAACCCTTCCAAGTCCATCGGCTGCATGCCTTTCAATCTCTTTCTTAACAAGATCCCTAGCAAAAGACATAATTTGGTCCAAATGAACATCACTATCATTTTCATCTAGTTTTCTAGCAAACTCATCCTGAAATATTTCAAATTCTTTCTTTGAAAGCAGACCCATGTCCTTGAATTCAGTCAAAGACTTGTCTAAACCATCAGTCTTAACTTCCAACTTCTTCAACTCCTTCTCCAACATTGCTACTTTCTCTTCAATATGCTTTCTAAGTTCCCTCCCTTGCTTGGGATCCATCAGTCTTAACTTTCAACTTCTTTAACTCCATCTCCAACATTGCTACTTTCTCTTCAATTTGCTTTCTAAATTCCCTTGCTTGGGATCCATCAGTCTTAACTTCCAACTTCTTCAACTCCTTCTCCAACATTGTTACTTTCTCTTCAATTTGCTTTCTAAGTTCCCTTGCTTGGGATCCATCAGTCTTAACTTCCAACTTCTTCAACTCCTTCTCCAACATTGCTACTTTCTCTTCAATTTGCTTTCTAAGTTCCCTTGCCATGATCCCAAGCTCATTTCCAATTTTTCGATCTACGGCATCCACCTGAACTTGCAACATGTTAACTATTTTCTTTAAAGATGCCTCAATTTCAGAAACCCGACCCTCATAATCCAAAGCAAGAAATGGTGAGTTAGTATTGTCTCCAATCCTACCAGCCAATCTCCAAACTGTCTGCCCCAGCCATAAAAGAGCTACTAGAAGCAAACAAATCTTGGTTAGAATGCTAAGAACAGTTTGCCACTTTGCTTTTCGCCGCTTCGGGATAGCTCTTTTATGCGTGACAAGTTTTTAGATCTCTCAACAACAGATTCTTCCCTATTTGTGTGGCTTAGATCCTTTCCATTAACAATCATCTTATCCTCATTAACTCCTCCTTCAGTAAGCACATAAAGCCTTGATTTCTTCTCTACAACTTCCATCGTTCTTCTCCTAGCATTTGGCTTCAAAGATGCATTATTATTGACAGGATTTGCTTCCATTGAAGCAATGGTGGAAGCAGAGACAAGAAGTAATCTAAGAAAGATGGAAATAATAAATAAAGATTTTGAGGACAAAAAGACTGAATATCTCTCATAGCTAAAGCTAAAGAAGCAATGAATTAAATTGAAAGGAAAAAAGAAATAACAAATAACAGATTCAACCGCCCGTAAAACTAAAACATATACATTTCCTAAGAAAAAAATNATGTCCAGCTGCATACCAATTTTCTAAACTTGTTCAGGAACAAGCCCACCAAGCCCAAACCCGATTAGCTCCTAGAACAGGAAATGATCCATATGCAAATACTTACAATCATGTCTAGCAAAATCACCCAAATTTTTCTTGAAAACCTCAACATGTAGCCAATTCATCGATCAGACCTAATTATCAAGAAACCAATTTTAGAAGCATGCCATATTCACAATATCCAAACATCCCATAACCTCTACCGAATAATCATCCTACTTTCGAAGACAAAGTGTTACAAGCATTGAAAGGGCTAGAAATGAATGCTCAAATCCTTCATTCCCACACACAATCTATTGCAAAACTAGAAACTCAGATAGGTCAATTAGCCACAGCATTCAGTAGAAAGGGAGGAGGGTAAGTTACCTAGTCAGCCTATCGATAACCCGAAAGGACAATTCATGGCTGAAGGTTCCAATAGTCCTGACAAATTCCCAGAACATGCTAAATCAGTTATGACTCTAAGAAGTGAAAAAATATTGAACCCACCTGAACCAACCCAGAAATTTGAAGTGGCTAAACCAGAAAAGAGAAGAAATGAAGAAGAAAAGGAATTCAATGATCAAGCAATCACACCTAAAGCCCCATTCCCTAGTGCTTTAGAATCTCCTTTATCTTTGGACAAAAAGAATATAAAAATGAATGAGATGCTAGAGTTATTTAAGCAAGTACAAATAAACTTACCTCTTCTTGATGCTATCAAGCAAGTTTCGGCTTATGCCAAATTTTTGAAAGATCTATCATACAAAAATGGAAAGCAAAGTCACAAATACCAAAAAAGATCCATTTGACTGAGCAAGTCAGCTCAGTTGTTCAGCAAATAACCCCACCTAAACTAAAAGACCCTAGTACCCCGATTATATCATGTGTCATAGGAAACTTCACAATCAAGAAACATTATTAGATTTGGGTACGAGTGTAAACCTTCTCCCAAGATCAGTGTATGAGTTATTCGGATTTGGAGAGTTGAAACCCACAACGATAACACTGCAATTGGCAGATAGATCAGCCAAAGTACCTCATGGAATATTGGAAGATGTATTAGTGAAGGTAGATGAATTTTACTTTCCTGTCGATTTCCTTGTGTTAGATATGGAATCTAGCGATAATCCTAATCAAATTCCTAATATCCTTGGACGACCTTTTCTAGCTACCGCTAATGCATGTATAAATTGTAGAACAGGTGTTATGGATGTATCTTTTAGAAACAAGAAGATGAGATTAAATATTTTTAATGCTTCCTAAGGACCACCTGTGTATGATTTAAATGAAGTAAAGATGATCGAAGAAGTTGTAGATAAAAAATTCAAAGTTTGCTTGATTTGGATCCTTTACAAATATGTCTTACACATTTTGGAATAGATGACTTTGATAATGATGAGTATACCAAAGAGATAAACATATTATTAGAACCACCTAAGTTTGACACCATTCCTCCTTGGACTATAAAATATGAACCACTTCCAATTAAACCAAGCCCTTTAATACCATCTTTGGAAGAACCACCCCAACTAGAGTTGAAACCTCTTCCTATTGACTTAAAATATTCATTCCTTGGACCCAATGATACCCTTTCAGTAATTATTGCATCTACCCTAACCTCTGAGCAGGAAGATAAATTGGTAGATGTACTTAAAGAACATAAAGAGGCAATTGGATGACAATAGCTAATCTTAAGGGAATTGAACCTTCCGTTTGCATGCACCACATTCATAGTGAAATTGAAGCCAAACCACATAGAGACATGCAACGAAGGCTAAATCCGAACATGAGGGATGTTATTAAGAAAGAAGTAGTAAAACAGCTTGATGCTGGTATCATTTATCCAATTTCGGATAGTCAATGGGTCAGTCCAATCCAAGTAGTACCTAAAAAGTTGGGTATTACCATGATCGAAAATGAAAAGGACGAATCAATTCCTACTCGCACATCAACTAGTTGGAGAGTATGTATAGATTATCGAAAGTTGAATGCCGTGACTAGAAAAGACCACTTTCCTTTGCCTTTTATCAATCAAATTCTAGAACGGCTAGCGGGATAAAGTTTCTTTTGTTTCTTAGATGGATATTCAGGATACAATCAAGTTCCAGTATTTCCTACAGATCAAGAAAAGACCACCTTCACCTGTCCCTTTGGAACATTTTCCTTTAGATGCATGACATTTGGTCTTTATAATGCACCAACCACTTTCCAACGATGTATGTTGGCCATATTTTATGATATGATTGGTCAATTTTTGGAAGTATTTATGGATGATTTTTTAGTTTTTGGTGCATCATTTGATAGCTGCCTCAAGAACTTGGCTAAGGTACTGAAACGATGTATGGAAATGAATTTAGTCCTAAGTTCAGAGAAGAGCCATTTTATGGTTCATGAGGGAATTGTGCTCGGACACATTGTTTCAAAGCGAGGTATTGAGGTTGATAAAGCCAAGGTTGAATTGATCTCAAATCTACCAACCTCAACCTCAGTTAAACAAGTACGATCTTTCCTTGGTCATGCTGGTTTTTATAAACGCTTCATCAAGGATTTCAGTAAAATTTCTGACCATTGTGTAATTTGTTGACCAAAGATAGTTCTTTTAATTTTGATGAATATTGTCTAACAGCCTATAACATCCTTCGAACTGCTTTGACCACTGCACCAATTATCAAGCCCCCATATTGGACCATACCTTTCAAATCATGTGTGATGCTTCTGATTATGTTGTAGGGGCAGTTCTAGGACAGAAACTCAATCGGGAACCCCATGTAATTTATTATGCTAGTAAAACTCTTTCGGATGCACAAATGAACTATACTACCACTGAAAAAGAATTACTAGCAGTTGTGTTTGCCCTAGAAAAATTTAGATCATATCTGTTAGGGTCTAAGGTTTTAGTTTATTCTGATTATGCAGCATTGAGGCATCTTTTATCAAAAAAGGATACAAAACCCAGACCGATTAGATAGATCCTTCTATTATAAGAATTTGACCTAGAAATCTTAGATAAGAATGGTTCTGAAAATATGGTAGCAGATCATATCTCTAGGATCTCAGTGGAATACAACAATAAAGAAATAATCAAAGATATGTTTCCTGATGAGCAGATGTTCTCAATTTCCCATAGCAGTCTTCCCTGGTTTGCCCACATTGTGAAGTATTTGGCAACAGAAAAAGTACCTTCCCATTTGACAAAACAAGAAAAAGATAGATTTTTCTTACAAATCAAATATTACTTTTTGGGAAGATCCTGAATTATTTAAGTACTGTTCGGATTAGGTGATTAGGCGATGTATCCCCGAGAGTGAATTCAAAAGTATACTTAACTTCTGTCATTCTCTTGCCTGTGGGGGACATTTAGTGAAAGGAAAACTGTAGCAAATGTATTGCAAAGTGGGTTCTATTGGCCAACTCTTTTTAAAGATGCACACGAATTTGGCCGTAATTGTCGCCAATGTCAACAAACAAGAAATATTTCTCGAAAAGACATGATGCCCCTAAACCCTATCTTGGTTATAGAAATTTTTGATGTATGGGGTATTAATTTTATGGGCCCATTTCCTTCCTCTTTCGGATTTGAATACATTCTAGTGGCAGTTGATTATGTGTCAAAATGGATTGAAGCCATGACAACTCGAACCAATGACCATAAAGTTGTAATCAAGTTTATTCAGCATAACATCCTTAGTCATTTTGGATGCCCAAGGGCTATAATTAGTGATGGGGGTACACATTTCACGAATAGACACTTTGAAGGATTAATGAACAAATATGGAATTACTCATAAGGTAGCTACACCTTATCATCCCCAAACTAGTGGCCAAGTTGAAATATCAAATAGAGAAATTAAACATATCCTTAAAAAACAGTGAGACCCGATAGGAAAGATTGGTCAGAACGTTTGGATGATGCATTATGGGCTTATCGTACTATATTTAAAACTCCCATAGGAATGTCTCCTTATCGGCTCGTATTTGGAAAGGCCTGCCATTTACCTGTAGAATTGAAATGCTGTGCATTTTGGGCCATCAAGCAATTTAATTATGATATGAAGAATGCAGGTGTCAATAGGAAACTCTAATTAAATGAGTTAGAAGAGCTACGAAATGATGCATATGAGAGCTCAAAAATTTATAAAGAACGAACCAAAGGATATCATGACAAATTTATTAATAGAAAAACTTTTGAACCAAATCAAAAAGTATGGCTTTACAATTTAAGATTACATCTTTTCTCTGAAAAACTTCGTTCACGATGGAATGGACCTTTTATAGTAACTCAAGTATTTGCTCATGGAGCTGTAGAGCTTAAAGACTCCAAGCAGGGAAATACATTCAAAGTAAATGGCCAACGTTTGAAACCATATATAGAAGAAATTAATGATGGAGAAGTTGAATCAATTGATCTTGTGAACCCAACACTATCATAATAAGTAGCACAGTCTGGCTAAAGACTTTAAACTTAGCGCTCTTGGGAGGCAACCCAGTTTATTAGTTATTTTTAACTTTCTGCTCTTTTAGTATAATCTCTCCTTTTAGCATGACCAGAGAAGAGCAACATAAGTATATTGAAAGAAAATGGCAACAATGAAACCTCCAACCTTCAAATACTCTACCAGGTAGTATATTTCCTTGAAAGTAATTTTTCTTCCATTAGGGACAATGGAAATTAAGTTTAGGGGGGAGGGAAAGAATAAGTAAATCCTCGAGTAAAACTCATAACAACTCATAAAATGGGTAAGAGGGATAAGCAAAAATCTCAAATAAAATGGATAAGAGGGATCCCTGACCAGGTAACTCATAACAACTCCTCGCTCATACAGAGAGCACTTCTCTAAGCCTCTCTTTCTTCCAAGCTTTCTCAAGCTCACGGCTATTGTCCAGAGCACTGAATTGAACGTCGGAGGATCACCATCAGAATCTTCGGTCCCCATGACTTTTTGTAGGCTTTTGAATGCGAGAAGCTCGTCGAAGGATCTGAGCTCGCTAGAGAAGGCGATCAGATGCTTGCAGACATTCAAGGAGGATGATCTGGCTACAACTGAAATAATTCTCAATGATCTTGATAGCATGAGGCATGCTGTTGAAGTGGGAGACAGCCGTTGTAGTCATGGCTGGAGAGCAGCATGTTAGGGGTTGGCGACACTGAGAGGGAGCTCTGGCATTATTGAGGTCTTTGAATCAATCACCTTGTGATGGAGGATGAGGAGGAAGCTGAATTATTAATTAGTTGTAAAGAATTGGTATCCATGCGGGGAGATCATCATGGGAGTTGGTGAGTATGCAAAGGTTGGTAGTGATGCCAATGTTAGGAATAGTGCCCTTAAAATCAGATATATTTATACTTTTAATTTTTTAAATTAATAAAAAATATTTTTCTTCAATTTTGCCTCGTTTATATGAAAGGTGAATGTTTATATGAAAATTCAAAATATATTATGAGGCTGTAATTTTAGTATAATGTATATAAGAGGATTAAAATTATAGCTAATATATTTAAACATGTTCGTGATTGATAGAAGTATGGATCTTCTATCGCTAATCACTAATACGGTTCATGAACATTATAAATGTGACAATCTTATCCGGATTGTCGTGTAGAGACACTTAGTTGATGTATTATATATAATAAGATTATATAGGACTTGAACCGACATAATTTGAATCTTTATTTAAGACCGTTATAAAGAATTCAATTTATGTCACAAGATGATCATATGTAAATCAACATTAATCCTGATTTAATCACAGACTCCCTGATAGTACTATTGGATCTTTTGATTTGTTTGTTAAAGCTCATTTGATGTTAGACCCAATACTTATATCTTGAAGGTTTAAAACACATTAGGCTGAAAATATGATTTAAATATATGGAATTCATAGCTTTTGAAAAGAAGATTAAAATTAGTTCTCTTAAGTGTTGATTATGTAGCTAAACAGTTATGCGCGCAATTTATGATCGGATCATAAATTAACTATTTAACTAGTGAATCAATGGTACTTAAGAAATAAAAGATAATTAGAGGGGTACAATGGTTATTTCACTTAGCTCTAATTATGAACTAATTATGGAGGGTTGAATTATATGTAATGATTATATGATGACTCAAGTTTTCGAGTAAAATTAATATGTAATTTTTAAGAGTGCATAGTTTTTAGTGGAATAACTTCGAGATTAATAAACTGAATAATCAATTAAAGAGTTTAATTGAGTTTATTCAAGCTTATTGAAGCTTAAAATTATGGGTCCATTGTCCCCACACTATCTTAGGTTAATCGCATCGAATACTCTTGAATTGAATAATTAATGTTATTAATTATTTATTTTTTAAATAAAATATTTATTGAAAGTTTATAATAAAGATTTAATTATGAAGATAAATAATCAATTTAATTGATTATTTTTTTATATTTATTTTGGTACAATAAATTGATTATTGGATAAAATAAAAATGTGTTTAGACACATTGTTATGTTAATAATTGATATGAATGGTTGCATATAAATGTTATTATGAAAAATGACACAAGAAAATTTTGCTCTTGTGAGTGATGCATATTATGAGTTGATGAAGAAAGAAATTTTAATTTTTGATATTTTTTATAATATGATTATTAAAAATATTAAAAATAAAATAATAAATTTAATTTATTAGATATTTAAAATTAATAATATTTAAAATTATTAAATAAGATTTGATAATTTAGATATTATTTTATTTAATTTAAATATTATTTATAAAATAATTGTAAATAAATAATAACACAAAAATAATGCACTCGTGTTATGGGATCGGTACCGTTAGTTAGGTTTGCTTTCGGTTTTTAATCCTCTTGATTATGATCGTTTCGAGCATCCTCCGCTAAGAGCCGTACGTTGGAGGAGGATTGAGGAGTTTTTTTTTTTTTCCCTCCAAAGCCGAGAGTGGTCCCCGGCCAACCAAACGTGCTTCTCATGGTGACTGAATCGATACTAAATTCCCACTTGCGGGGAAACCTTTGCTTTTAGCCAAAGTGCATTTGTATTTGGGAAGGTCTATTGATGGATTGGGTAACAACTCACTCTGACCTAAAAGCACAGTTGTCTAACATAAAATTAAATAAGTACAAAATCTAAAATAATTTGATCAATTCATCCGATTCATTCATGAACCAATCAATTCAATCTGAACCAGATGGAATCATAAATTTTATTATCATATTAATCTTAATTTTTTATTAAAAATTTAATTTTTATTAATATAAATATATTTTTATATTAAAATAATTGATCAATGGTTCAATCGATGACCCAATGGTTGAATCAGTGATCTGATGACCCAAACTCTTGAGCGGGTCGATGTCTGAGTCGGATCTGCCTAAAAGGCTAAAACCTAGCCTCACCTAATCTGACTGCTGTGTTAACCAAGATATCGATTCAGCCATTGCTTCAGATTTGTATGATTCATGGCAGAGTGTATGAATAAAATCGATGGCGATAAGCAAAAATCTTCGCTGGCCTGGAGCCGGGGAAATGGTCCGAGGATGTCCATCCCCTTTTGGACCAGTGACCTGCTCCCCAGGTGGTTCCCACAGATACCCTCATGGATTTTCCTGAGGATGTAATCGGCGTCTGCTGGTCCCACGCATTTGAGGAGGTAGGAAAATGACCTTCTGTATAAACGCCTGTCCAGGAGGGTGAACTTGGGAGCTCTCCACTTGAGTAACCTGGCTTCCTCGCGATCAGCTGGGAGAGTGCCGTCCATAAGGTAACAGATGTAGACGTCCATCCAAGTCGGCCATTGGGTAAGCGGGAGGACTTCCTCTTTGTCTTCAATGCTGGGTCTCTTCAGGTGTTTAATGTAGGCGTCCCTTGTGACGCCATCGATTGAAGTGGCCAAGCAGGAAAGAGTATCAGCTTTGACGTTCTCGCTCCGAGGAATGTAGCTAATGCTGAAGTTAACGAAGAAATTAAGAGCCGGACCTTATCCAGTTACCGGGCTATAGTGGGGTCCCGTGCCTCGTATTCTCTGTTGATCTGTCCGAGATGAGTTGCGAATAAGTGAAAGCTCTGAGATGCCTCACTCCAAACTCCTGGGCCAGTCTCAACCCTGCCAACAGAGCCAGATTCTTTCCCTCAACAATGACTCGGTTCTGAGATGGGATGACACGTTTGGTCAAACCGGTCTCACCCTTATCCTTCCCTCTTATGATCATAACCTACACAATGAAAAAAAAAAAAAAATTCATCCTCAATAAAAAAAACATTTAGAGAGAGAGAGAGAGAGAGAGAGAGATCAATAGGCTATACATTATCTCCTCTGAGGATCTTCCAGTGTTGTATTATCTTCTGAGCTGCCTTCCAACCCATCTCTCTCCTTCTTTCAGAGTTATTTGCTCTCTGCTTCCTCTCTGCAGGTCATGATTCAAAGTCCATTCCCTTTCCATTATTTGAGAGTTATGCATTTATGATACAAAAGAAGATAAACAATATTATACAAACAAATTGTAATTTTGCCCTTTTCATTAGCTTCTTTTTCCTGTCATTTCCGGTAAAAAAATTGTTTGAAATCCTATTCCCAGTATGAGTTATTTTTGCTACAACCTATAGATAAGGATCATATACTATTTTCAATAATCTGTCATTATAGTAACCCAAAACATAAGAGCAGTCTTTGATTCTTGTTTTTGGCAATACTACCTTTTTCCATGCAAATACTTCTCTAACAATAACCCTTTTTTTCTGAGAATTGCAGATTAAATTAATTAGTTGAAGGTGTTCCAATATCATGGATCAAGCCACAATCCTTTGCACACCCTGATTTTGCCTCTTCAGTTTTATTTCCTAGTTTCAGCAGTTATTGCAAATTAAGATCCAGCATTTGTTAAGCAATGATAAACACCTTATCCAATCACGAACTCATGCTTGCATAACAAAGACATGAGCTCCTTTTTTTTTTTTTTTTGGAACAAACGGACGATCACACTAGTCTAGCGCGAGTCAGCCCAGATAGATCAGAATACAAAATTTGCTGCAAAGGAGCAGGGCAGGGGTCACCCGGAGTCAAAATCCAAGGACCAGAAAGCAGAGCCACTGAAGCAGCAACCCAATCCGCCGCCGAGTTGGCTTCGCAAAATATGTGCCTGGTCTGGACGCATTCAATCTCCCGCAGAATTGCCCAAATATCCAACAAAATAGGATTAGAAAAAACAGGAGGGCAATTCTGCATCTGAATCCAAGAAATAACCGACATGGAGTCGCCCTCAATGCAAAGCCTCTGAGCATGAAGAACCCGAGCAGCATAAGAAATACCCGCCCAAGCCGCATGAAGCTCAGTCATGGAACAGAGGAGTCAAGAGTACCAAAACCTTCCGCCGCCAAAAGGTCATCATGAGGACCTCCTTAAAGCTATGCCATAGATATTTCTTTAGTTCCATGATAACTACATAACCAAATCCTTGATTACTCCATTGTCAATCTTCTTGCTATTCAATTCGAGTTGATTTGACACAGCAATCACCTTGTCAAAGTCAACAATCATATTAAAACGATCAAACTCTGGTCTTAACCTTGACTACTTCCAAATCCAAGGTAACTCCTTTCAAAGTGTATCTCTTGTTCAGTTTTCTAACACTCAATATATGAAATATCATGTGTCATTACTTGAAACATGAAGAAATAAGCACATTTCCTGATTCCTTTTAGTGCATCTTCCGTGCTTGGGGATAAATACTAATTTTGGTGGCAACTTTCATGTAGTTCTCTACCATATCCTGATTGTTTTGATATCCAAAGAGTACATTCACCTAAGAACCCTAGTGGTACTAACTCTTAAAGAATGACTTGCAGAGACTAAGGGTTAGCCATCCCATTAATAGGCATGATCTACAAATTTCTACATTAACCATTTGCCCTTGAAGAACTGCAAATCAGCTTATATCTCCAATATCTAACTCTTGGTTATAGAAATTCCTGATTCATAAAAAATGATGATTAAACAATGGGTAATGAGCAAAATAAGATTCTATCCAACTCAGTTCATTGCAATATGGGCAATCAATCACATAGACGTTGAATCCAAGAGTTAAGTGAGTCAGAAAAGTCCAAGTCTCGCATGGTCTCAAGTTGAGGCTAATTAGTTTGGTTCTAGAGTTTTAGTCCACTACTCACTCACAGGGTGGGTTGAACCATGTTTCTTTTTGGATTAGGTCAGTGTCGGATCTAAGTCTACATACTAAGGGCCTAGAACCAGATTTCTGAATGAATTTTGTCAAGTCCAAGCAACATTTTTGTGCTTGACTAGTCTAATCCATGATATCCAACCTTACCTAGTTGGAATTCAAGCATTAACTTTGATCCATTCTAACCCATAGGCTCTCTAAGCCCAATCAGCTAAGCTAGATAATCCACTCGCATCCTTATTTACTTTCTCTCCAGATAAACTCAAACATGAATTTCAAGAAAAGGACTCACAACCCAATTCGTCATACTTTTTATAGACAATTTAGGCAACTACCATCAACTGTCCTCTAGTAGTACATGTCTTCGGTCATTCATGCTATCTATATTTCATGTTATCAATAGCACATGTTATTAGTATTTCATGGTATCAATAATACATGTGATGATATCAATATTCCATGTTTTCAGTAATATATGTCATTAGTCACTCTTATCAAGAATTCATGCTATCAAAATTTCATATTATCAGAAATTCATGTTACTAGGAATTCATGTTATCAAAAGTTTATATTTCACAATCACAGACTCCTGTGACAGGGCCAAAGCACCATAATTAACCCTGTAGATAGGAGCCAGAGCACCATATTTAACCCTATGGATGGGGATATGTATCTTCCACATGGTATCAAAACATAACATAGTGGACCGAGAGTTCATGTTAAACTTATACCTTCCATTCTTTTCTTGATAGTTGATGCTTTTGCATGTATTCCAAAATTTTTATTATATTAGTATAATTATCATTATTTTATTATATTATTATAACCATTATTATTTTATTTATCTATTGCATTATTATCAATAATCTAACCATTTTATGAATATATTGAATTATCTATGATTATGGTATTCTTACTGTTATAAGATAGATATTAGTTCAAATTAATTCCTTTACAGAGTATATTTATTGTTTAATTTTTATAATTAAATTTTATGCAAATATATTTAGTATTTATTTATTTTAGAATCAATTATATTATCAGAACGTCCACAATCTTAGTAACACTATTAATAACAGCAATAAAATTTAAAAATTCATTAATTAAATATGCAGACACAAAGTGAATTCATTAATCATAGCTTATGAAATAATTCCAATCAAATGTCATTAGCTATTGCAGATAAATATTAATTAATTAATTAATATTTAGTCAACTTACCTCAACTCATTAATCCAAAATATAATTTAAGGGATGTTATTCACCTACATGATAGAAAAATTTCTTCATCATTTATACGTTTTCAATAATTCATAATACAAGACTTAAGACCCTATGGTCCACCAAGAACAAAGCCTATAAATTATGTGGGCTTGAAAAATATTTCCCAACAAACTGAACATGTCATGTCCCTCGATCAAATCCCAGTCCAACCCAACTCCCATTGGGACAATTTAAATCCAATTGAATAGCCTTTCAGTTCAATGAACTGGCTGACTTATCAACATAACAGAAGACTCGTGGAGTCATCACCCGAGACGATGCCGAAACTCCGTTATCCTGACCCTAGAATAGGTTGGTTCAGAGTTAAACCGCCATCGCCACAACCGGCAGCAATGGAGGTGGTGAAGCTCAATCAAACAAGGTTAAAGTCTGTTGCCGTGAGGTGAAAGATGAAAGTCTCAAGGGCTTCGGTTGGGGTTCAGGCCAAGCACCGGCCGACCATGGTGCCAGCGGCACCCATGCAACACACTGACCACATCCCATAAGATGGGTTGCTGGTTTCAAGAACTCAGCAAGGTCGGCTTCTTTCCAAAGAAGAGAGCATCTCCAAGTCTAGTTTTGTTGCAGTTTCCGGCAACCCCTCATCTTCAGCAACCACCCACTGCCCAATCGTCACGGTGGATCACCTCCTCGTCGCACCAGCCTCCCACCTCCGGCCATAACCGGATCTCCTCTGCCAGGGGAGAACACGTCGTGATATCTTGGCAACAAGCCTCCTTTTACCTATAAGAGGGATTTATCCTAGAAGAAGAAGGAATTTTGACTGTCCCAACCAAGAATCAAAACCAAAAGCCCATATATTATGAAAAATAGAGCCTCCAGTTGCACAAAAAGAAACGGAGGAGGGCTGAAGGACTCAGACACACACCTGAACTGAGAAGATATAGCTACATTGTAATGTCAATAATGTGAAAAAAAAAAAAAAACGCTTAGTAGATGATGGCTTCCGTCGACGCCATGGGACTGCTGCTATGGCTTTGTTCCTCCTTGGAACAGAGTTGTGCCACAATAAACCGTATAATCCCAATAATCCCCACATAGTTGCATGCCAAACTCTTCGTGGATCCAGGATAGAATGAAAATAACTTAAAATCTTGGGATTTACCTAGAGATTTAGGCTTGATTCAAGGTATTGGTCGCTTGGTTTAGAAGGAGGAAGATGACTCGCCTCTTCCTCCACGGTTGGCCGCTCCTCCGTTCGCGAGCTCTCCAAGTTCCACGGCTCCGTCGATGACCAAGGCTCAAGCCAGAGAGGATCTAAGCTAGGGCTTAGGAAAAGCCCTACCCTTTCCAACGCAGCCGTGCCAGGAAGGGGCTATTTCCTCAAGTTCGGCTTTATCCCACCGATTTTTTTTTTTTTTTTAACTTGGCTCAGCCCGAGCTGATCAAATGGATCTAACTCGGATTAAGGTCTCATAGTTATTTACATTTATACATAAATCTTTTTATATATAATTACATTTTTACTTTTCATTTTTAAAAGTAATAAAAAAAAAGAAAGTAAGCGGCAAGGCAACAAAGATTTCTATCATCAGTGTTTAGAAAATCGGATCGGATTGGCCGATCAAACTAATCGAATCAAAAATTAATTATTAATTCGGTCTGATTTTATTATTAAAATTAACTTTTATATGGTCCGATAAAAATCAAAAAAACCCATTGTATTGGTCAGGTTTTGAATCGATCCAATCCGATTTTTAGATTTTTTAATTTTTTATTTGAATTGATATTTATATTTTATTATTTTTATATTATTAAATTAAAATTAATCATAATATTATTCGGTTTAATCAAACCAATTTATTCGGTCGAACCGATTGATCCACAACTTAAAATGTTAAGCCGATTCGTTGTCGAATCCAATCTTCAAAACATTGCTATCATCAATAGTTTTGAAGATGAGGACTGAATTTATTATCTTAGGAAGGCATGAGATCGTATATGAAAAGTTAAAGATAGGGATAGAATTGACAAAATCAGCTCTAACTCATTCCATTATCATTCCTTAATAAATCCTCATATTCCTGCTCTCCATATGTGCCCTCTCGCTCTATGTTTTCTCTCTCATTCTTGCTTTTTTTATGTCTCTTCTCTCACTTTCTCCGGCCTCTGAGCTTTGTTTGGATCTTTGAAAGAAAAAAAAGGAAGGAAAGAGTAAAAAGAAGAAAATAGATGGAAGAAAAAGAAAGGGTAAGAAAGGATTGTTCTTCTTTTCTTGTTTGAAAAGGATGAAAAGAAAAGAAAGAAAATATCAATTATCTTGTTTAGATAGAGAAGAAAGAAAGAAGGAAAGGGTTATGTGAACATTATACCCTTCATAAGAAATGAAATGTGAGAATGAAAAATGAAGAATAAAATTAAAGGACTATTTTGGTCTTCCAAAAAAATAACTTAAATATTTTTTTCTCCCCTAGTTTATCCCTGATTTAAGAGTTAACAAATTGACCATGCTGAAAGAGAAACAAGAAGAATCAGTTACTCCCATTTTCTTCTCCCTCTTTTTTTACATTTCTTCCACCAACAAAGTAATTATGACCTTTTCCATTCATTTCAATACAATAAATAAATCATACCAGAGCAACAGTTAAATTATATACAACAACAATACTATTAACAAAGCACTTAACACTATCTATGCCATATATGATCAAACGTAATGCCACATCATTATAATTAATATAAAAATCATCATTAGATAACAAGAATCAATTTCATGGGGTTATCGAATAATAGTTTACTTGGTATCATAATTTTGTATTTAGATAAGAACTAAACTATTTAAGGCTATGTTTCAACATTTAGTAGACAATCAAGTTTAGTCGTACTTTAGTTCGTAATGGCAACCAAGTCTAGACATGTTACAACCTGCGGCAGCAAATAAATCGAGTTGCGCTCCAATGCATGGTGGCAACCATATTTAACAGCGTTTCAAATGGGGGTGGCAAAAAAAATCAAGCTACGCTCCAACCCATGGTGACAATCAAATTTCATGATTAGACTATTGTCCATAACTATCTATTTCATTACATATTCTAGTTATTTTATGAATTAAAATTTTATTCTTAATTACATGAGCAAGCAATCCAACACTCAACTTTATAATGGACTACATAATTCATATTATGCCCAAGGCATGCATATATAATCTATAATCATGCATAATTTAAGCTTTTTTCATCATGATCATTTTTCTGTATGATTAACATCATATCACAACAGATACATTAGCATAACATGCTTGTCCATACCATTATCACAATAAATTTCGTACATGATCAATGTTGCAATTAACGCATGCAATATTGTGCAGCTGTTATAGGCAAGTTTATTGGAAGAAGAGAAAGCTATCATGTACTTGGTCTTGCAGAGGTGTCGATCAGTATTGCAGCCCCTTAGAATTTCAGCATTAAGTATTTTGAAAAAATCTTTCTGCACTAGACCTTTGAAAAAATCTTTCTGCACCAGGTCTGGTGCAGAAAGTGCACACTATGCACAACCAATATTAATCATGCGCGCATGCGAGCGCGCATGTCATGATCTATTGGACCACGGTATGCATTACACGTGCGCTTGCATGCGCATACGACTAATGATCATACACATGTACACTTTCTGCACTGAACCCCCTTGCAGAAAGACTTTTGGTAAGTATCTTTGGTCTACAGAGAGAAAAGGTCTTGTTTCAGCCATCGGAAGACCCATTGCAATTTGGATCAATAGACAACACCCTTTCTTTTTCCATGACACTCTCTCCATATCTCTGCTTCTTGTTAGGGATGGCAATTTTCTCGGTTTTCTTGTTTACCCGATCGGTACCATTTTTAATGGGTCGGAAAATCCTCGTTCTAAATGGCTTAATGGATAATGGGGATTTTTCATTAACGACTAAAGGGTAAACAGTCCGATGACAGTATTCTCCGCCCCATCCCCGTCCCCGTTAGCTTTATATAATGACTCAATGACTCTTGCTCTACCTTTTTTCACGCATCGTCTCTTGCTCTTCCTCTTTCACGCAGTCAATCTAAAGTTTTGAAGTCTGAACCTACTCCATCGTCTCCAATCGGAAGTTCTGAATCTACTCCATCATCTTCAATCGCCGCCTCATCGATGCCCCATCGACGCCTTCAATACCTTTTTCTTTGGTACGCTTATCTCTTTCTTTTATTTCTAAAGAAAGATATCTCTTTATTTTTTACTTTGAAATTTGAATGTATTCTTTTTTACGGTTATTACGTTAGAAATCTTTATTTTTGATTTTTCCCTTGTTAGTTGTTTTCTTTCTCATTTTTTTGTTCTCTTCTTCCTTATCTCATAGAGAGTGGATTTTTTTTCTTTTTTAAATATTATTTGCATACCTCTATCACATGGATAGATAATACAGAATAAATCCTAACTTTTCTTGTTGGAATCTCTCTCTAACCATGTGTGGCGTTGAAGCGAATAAAATTTCTTGGTTGATATTCTTTGTTTTTTTAACAGTTTGGAAGTTTATGTACTTAATGATAATTTATTATTTTTTAGGATAAGATAGAGATCAATTCAGAACAATCAAATGATGATATTGATACATCTAACACTAACACATTAGATGACTCCATTAGAGATTCTTCAACTCCTGAAATGCAAACCACTGACTCTATTCCTCTAACAAGGTCTTTACGGTCTGAAGTTTGGAACCATTTTGAACGCAAAATGATCGATGGGAGTTTGAAGGCAATTTGTAACTACTGTCAAAAGAAATTGGGTGGAGGACCCAATGATGGTACCTCCCATTTGCATGAACATTGAAAGAGATGCCTCTATCGAACCACAAAAGATATAAAATAAATATTAACGTTAGCTAGTTCAAGTAAGTTGATGGAAGGTAGCCCTAATCTTGCTTTATATGCTTTAATCCAGAGGTTTCAAGAAAAAACCTTGTAGCTATGATAATTTTGCATGAGTATCCACTCTCCATGGTTGACCATACAGGATTTAGAATTTTTTGCCATAATCCGCAACCGTTGTTTATGATGGTGACAAGAAATACAGTAATGAAAGATATTTTGAAGATATATCGTCTTGAAAAACTAAGGTAATGAGTCTTCTTGACCAAATCAAAAGTAGAGTTTCTATCACTACTGATATGTGGACTTCTTTGAATCAAAGCAAGCATTACATGGTGGTCACAACACATTACATTGATGATGATTGTGTTAAGAAATTGCATATTGAGGTACTAATTTATTTCTTTATGACTTCTTACTTTAATCTTATATCTGTTATGTTAATATTGTAGTTATTTGAATTTGATAGGTTTGTTTATATGCCTGCTCCAAATACCTCTGAAGTTCTGTGTGACAACCTTATGGAGACATTTTGGATTGGAATATTGATCGTAAGTTGTCTACCTTGACTGTTGATAATTGTAGTACGAATGATACATGATTTCAAAGATGAAAAGTAAGATTGATCGAGGTGCACTTATTTTGGGAGGATAGCTTTTTCATATGAGGTGTGCTGCACATATTTTAAATCTGATTGTGAAAGAGGGACTTAGCAAGTTTGAGAGTGGAATTAAAAATGTGTGTGATAGTGTCGTATTTTAGATGAGTTCCCCTAAGAGAATAGAAAATTTGAGGAAACTGCAAGGCAACTGAATATAGCATGTACTAAAAAACTAGTTTTAGATTGCAAAACTAGATGGAATTCTATATTTGATGCTTAATACTGCTTTAAATATCGAGATGTTTTCTCTCGCTTGAAGCAATATGATTCTCAGTATACTTGTTTACCTTCAGATGAGGATTGGAAGGTTGCTAGTGAATTGTGCAAAAGACTAGAGAATTTCTATAATATTACTATTTTGTTCTCTGGCATGAAATATCATACGCTAATCTTTTTTTATGGAGATCATTGAGATTAAGTTGTCACTTTATGAGTGGATGACATCTGCAAGACAAGAAATAAAGGATATGTCATTGGTGATGACAGAGAAGTTTAACAAGTATTGGGATGACATTCAAGGCGTATTGAGCATAGCAAATGTATTGGATCCAAGGTACAAGATGAAGTCATTTAAATGCTATTTTCCTTTAGTTTATGGGGAAGAGCGTGCTAAATTAAAAATTGAAAAAGTTCAAACAACTATGATCAATTTAGTTAAAGAGTATGAGTCAAGAGATAAAGGCAAACATAAGAAAAGAGTTATAGCAGTGGGTTTCAATGTTTCTTCTGCCTAATCGTCCATCACTGAAAAGAAGTAGATATGAGGCATTTTGGCTTCTCAAGATATTACCAAGGAGAAAGTCAAGACAGAGTTGGACTTCGACTTGGAAGAGTCTAAAACACCTTATAGTGATGACTTTATGTGTTGAATTGGTGAAAAACTAATGGAGTGAAATTTTTCATGTTGCAAAATGTTGCTATGGATATCTTTGCTGTTCCTATGACTACAGTTGCTTCTGAATCTGCTTTCTTTACAAGTGGTAGAGTGGTGAATCCTCATCGTAGTAGACTTTTGCCTGCAACATTAGAGGCTTTAATGTGTGCTCAAAGTTGGTTGTAGACTCAATTTGAAGGTAAGCGTCTATCTTGCATATATTTTTTAAGTATATAATAATATTTTCTTACTTTGTTATCTCGTGTTGGTAAATTTTAGATATATCGAAAAAGTTGGATGATGTTTACTTGTATTATTGGGATGATGGTGATGCTAGCGACATTGAGGTATTTGTTATTTATTAATATATTTTGATCCTTGTTGTTTGTAGTACTAGCATTTGTCATATTAGTAACAAATCCTTTTTCTTTTTTGTAGGAATCATGCACTTCTTCAGCAAGTATCATGGAGTAAAATTTTTTATTTAGAGTGTATTTATTGTTATATTTTAATATTTTTAATGTTGTTGCTTATTATTTGCTACCACGTTGCAATTTTTTTTTTTACAAATTATTCTTCTTGAAATGCAATTAGAATATGATAGATCATTTTCTATCTGGTTTGTTACGATGTTAAAGCTAATGTGTTAGATGTATTAATATCAACGATTAGTTGTTGGTTTGATCTATCTTATCCTAATTAATTTTATTTTTTAATTTTTAATAAATTATAAATTTAATAAAATAATTTTATTTTTTATGTAAACGGGCAAACGGGTACCCCGTAGGTATCCATTTGCCTGATGGAGTATCTCCATTAACTATAACGGCTTAACGGGATGGAAACGGGGATGTTTTTTCTAACAGGGATGGGTATTAGTATAGACTGTCCATTTCATTCTTGAGCCATTGCCATCCCTACTTCTTGTTCCATCTTTCCTCTTATGATTCTATCATGCCCCAACCCACTAACTAAGCAAACACACAGCACAGACATATAATTTCAACGCAAGACCTTCAAAATTATGCAAAACTTAATAGCTTACAATTCACAATTATGTAAAAAAAACTAACACTCAATAAAATTTATGAAATGATTAATAGTTTATTATCATTTAAAATTCAAATTCCCTAATGTAATAATTCTGGGTATCAGATAATCTAATTATTATTTGTCTTCTGCTTCTCATTCTAGCTCGACCATGGTATCTTGAAGCTAAGCTTCATGCGGCTTTGTACAAAATGAAAAAGGAGATGTGATGAGATTTAGCCCTACCCCAATAAGAATCACGTACATATCGTTATAGCATATATCACATGTAACCATGAATATAAGCTGCGATATTTCAAACAATAAAAATATAACTATTAAAACATATTTGACGATAGCAATATTGTATAATTAACAATACATCATCATAATAATCATCATAATGTATTAATATTTTAATTCATTTAAGCAATCAAAAAATAATTACTCAGCTTATCATTTGTATTCGAATAGGCACTAAATACTAAGGTCATGTTTCAGCATATGGCAGGCTATCAAGTCTAGTCATACTTTAGCTCATGGTGGCAATCAAATCTAGTTATAGTTCAGTCCGTGATGAAACCAAATTAGCCCATGCTGCAACCCGTAGTGGCAACTAAGTCTCATGACCAATCCAATGTCTATCGCTTTTCATTTCCTACATCCCAAACATACTAATCCATGTTTATCGCTTTTCATTTCAAAAATTAATTTACTCAGTTTATCATTTGTATTCGAATAGGCACTAAAAACTAGCTAAGGTCATGCATGGCAGGCTCAGTCAAGTCATACTTTAGCTCATGGTGGCAATCAGATCTAGTCATAGTTTAGTCCATGATGACAACCAAATTTAGCCCATGCTCCTGTTGAGACCTGCTAAAGATATTCAGAAAAAGTCAAGATAGAGTATTGGAAAACCATCCAATCTTCTCCAACCTTATTCATACCCTACCCTTGGAGCTCTGTATAGATTGGATCCGTCTACACCATGAGGAAGAAAATTCGATGATCCCTTGCTATAATTAATGGGAATGAAGATTACATCTCAACTATTCTGAAAAGGATCTTGCACCCCATATGGACCTTTGACAAAAGAAAAAAAGAAGGGTGTCATTCCAAAGCTTCCTTGCTTGTGGTCCCTTGCCTCCACAATTGGAAACCATATCTTGCTGCTGCCATTTTGATCGAACCAGATGAGGAAAGATGAATTTTTGCTTTATAATGAAAATATTCCATATTTTATAATCCCTGTCATTAGTAGTATTCTAATTATTGAACTTAACTTGTAATGGCATGAGAGGTCTATAAAATCCTTCTCTTGAAACGATGAAAGAGGATATGAATGATTGAATTAAAAAAAGTTTGAGACCTTTCATCCAAGTTAATTTTCATTGTCTGAGCAATTGATCCTCCGTGAGGAGTTAGTCATGAGGCCGAAGTGTTCTTGCTACCAAACCCTAGTCTAGTCCTTCTCCTCTACCAAGCTCCACCAAACAAACCCTAATCCTTATCACCATCTCATAACTGATCACCAACCTTCTTTCCCTAAATTCTATGCATCCATACTTGAAACCCTAGCCACCGCCCTCTCTTGTCCATCTCCAAAACTGCCGCCCTCTCTCTTTATCCATCTTCAAAGTCGCCGTCCTCTCTTGATTCATCTTCAAAGATGTTGCCCCTCTTGATTCATCTCTAAAGCTGCCGTCCCTCTCTTGATTCATCTCCAAAGCCGAGAATGCCTTTGCTCTTGAATCGAGATCAAGGAATCTCACGTGAAAAATAGTTTTCTCATCTAGAAATCCTGCCCGCTAGCGAGAGATCTTCTAACTACACTAGGAACACATCATTGTTGGGTAAATCAACCTTTCCCTAACTCTGTGACTCTGATTCTATGAAAGTTCATAGCAGTTTTCTCTGGAGTTTCTCAATTCCAGACTATCCTGGTATTCTTTTTCATTTTCTAAAAGTTCTATTCCTGATCTATTACTTTCTACGTCACAAAATATGCTCTCTTACTTTTCTTATTTCGAGTGAATTAGCCATCTTCTAAAATACTTAAAAAATTATTTTCATCAATTCATTGACTGCATAATCACCCCATGCCCTTGTGCTGCATCACCTATTGCAGGAAAGGAGATGGGCGATTAATGTGAAGGATCCTCTAATGCCCAAGTCAGTGGATAATCTTCAGGTCCAGATAATGAGGGAAAGGTTCTGAAAAAAGAGGGGAGGAGATATCTTCCAGCATTGCTCTCTTTAGGTCTCTTGAGGTTCGATATTTAAAGGGAAAGGATCTAATAAGCTGTAACCTAATTTTGAAGAGTTGTTGTGGAAGTTAGGCATGATAAGGCCAAATTATCGTATACCTTATCAGGAAGATTCGTGATCCCGTAAATCATGAAGAGGGGGAGCCATATCCAACTCCCATTTTATTTATGGAGGACCACTTTGGGAAGAAGTTTTGAGATCCTCGTGGTTTCAATGATTTGATGATCGAGATATTCGACACGGGCGAAGGTCGGTTAGAGAGGAGGGTCAGTTGGGTGGCTCCGATTGTTAAGGTTGTTTGCTGTGGCTCAAGAGCAAGATTTGGTGAGGCTAAAGGTTAGTTAGCTGAGGTTCTGTCGCTCTGGCTTGAAAGCAAGACTTGATAAAGTTAAAGGTCGATCACTAAGGCTCAATTGACGAAGTTGGCATGGCAAGGCTCGAGCAGAGAAGTTGGTGGGGTGTCCTTTGTTTTTAAGCGTCGGCCATAATCCCAATGTGGGCCCAGCCTATCTACCCACGTTAGCCATTTTATGCAAAGACTTTTTTACCCTGCATCACCCTCAATAGATTATCTTATTTTTAGACTATGCCTTAGTTTGCTTCCGTAAGTTGTGTTGCCTCTTATTTTGTTTTATTGTTTTAATCAGGTAAGAAAGAAT
>UESW01003903.1:353922-449071 GCA_900491605.1 Calamus simplicifolius | reverse complement strand
TTATTTTTTTAATTAATTTAATTATTTAGAGAAGGAATAATTTATTTTTACATAAGAAGCAGGGGCAATTTTATCAAAAAAAAACTTATTGGATTACAAGATAGCGGGGGTAATGTGGATAGCCACCTCTCCCTCAGGTAATCTGGATTACCACTTGAGTGGTAATCCAGATTACCACTGCAAGATAGATTACTATTCATAAATCGTACCAAACGTGGTAATCTGGGGGGGCCCTTTTAAATTACCGGTAATCTGGATAGATTACCTCCTACCAAACGCCTCCTAAATGCAACCTAGGAGATTTCACAACATGCAAGGACATGACTAAGAAAAAGTCTTTGTGTACTAGCTTTCGGTGCATAAATGCTATCGATCGCATAGGTTGATCGCCGTGCGTGCGATGCATGCAGGTCAGAAGAAGGCTAATGGGCTTTGCACGCACGCGGGCGACCAACCCGCGTGGCTGGTACGCTTTGTGCATCAAAGGTGTTGCACAAAGACTTTTCAATGACTAAAGGCTTATTTGGATTAACTCCTCGGATGCCTTTAAATGGCTATTGGCTAATAACATGTGAGATGGTTGTTGACCGATAGCTAATCCTAATAGATCCTAAATCCATCAAACGCCTATTTGTTAAGGTAGGTTAATCAAGCTCATATATATACACAAATATTATGCAACCTTAATATACAACATTGCTTGCAATGTATAAAAGCCTTCTGGTTGAATTAGAGGAAGAAGAACGATCTCAAAGAAAATAACTAATACAAACCTGAATGTACAAGGAATGTCTGTCCAAACAAAGAGTAAAAAAATCTCTAGTATCACATATGGCTGATAACAAGAACAAATGTAAAGCAATACAAAAGCATTATCTAAACATTTAATATTTTAGTAAAAAAGAAAGGATCACTTAAAAGATAAAAAATATAATAAATTTAAAAATAATAAACTAATTATTGAATTTTGTTATTACGAATTAAAATTGTAATCTTTTATTACTAAAAATTTAATTATCAAATATAAAATTATTAAGAAGGTAAATTTTTAGATAATATTATATTATCTTTGGTTGAGGTCCCTGCTTATACTGATCCAAAATGTAACTTTGGGTAAAGAAGTTTGGCAAAGACCGTCTTCTTCAAAGATGCTCATATTTGTCAAGCACTATATTTCTGGAATACTGATCCAAAATGTAACTCTTTGGTAAAGAAGTTTGGCAAAGACCGTCTTCTTCAAAATGCTCTTATTGTCTATATTTTTGTTGAAGACAGCACGAAAAACAGCGAGGACTTTATATTAAAGCAACATAACTCATTTTGCAAGATATTTGCAGATAATCAGCAATATCTAAGCATAAATGAGCATTTTGATTAAAATAATATACTTAAAATTTATTAAATTAATAATGATAAATAGCTCGCTAATCTATAAGCTTAAATTAACTATTTAGACTGTTGACATCTATAATATAATATTTAAATATTTAATTTTTAAAAATTTTGATGTCAAAATAAATTTGGGGCTTGATTATGTCCATAAGTCCAAATCAAAAATTCTTTCATAAATTAGAATTCGCTCACAAATTAGAATAATTCCAAATCCAATTCTTTACACCCCCCACACGTTGGGTCATGGTCATCAATTTGGGCTCCAGCCCAACTAGGGCTCAATGGGTTGCCCAATTCTCTTCCCTGCCTCTTCTCTTCCCCTGTTCCATGCCTGATTTCTTCCCAAACCCGTGCTCACGCCTAGGGTCGCCGCCGGCAGGCACAGCGCCGACGACAACCCTTTCTCTCTTCCTCTCCAGCAATTCCCCTGCTCCACCCATCGGTGCCGACACAAGGGTAGCGTCGTCGACCTTCTTCTGACAGGCCAGCCTCCGTCGGACGATGGCCGACCGTTGTCGCAGGCCCTTCCTCCCATCGCTAGATGGATCCTCCGCCAAGACCCGACAAGCAACGGTCCGGTCCAGCCGTGGGACGCCATGGCTGACGAGACGAGGCGGCAGACCAGGGGTCGCCGGAGGGGTTTCTGGCAGCCCCCCCTTGCGACGTCACCTAAACCGGAGTCATCCACCGGAGGAGGCCCCCAACGACTCAAGACAGGGCAGGCAGCCCGTTTCTCCCCCTCAACTTTCGGCGATCGCCAGCGACGCAACCTAAACCGCATGACCAAAAGCGAGGTCGAACAACGAGGATGGCAAGGAAGGGGTTTACCTGCAGAGAGAGAGAGAGTCGAGGAAGAGGAAGATGCCCGCGAGGGGCGACGGTGAAAAGGGCGTTAGTTATTCGGAAGGAAGAAGACAGCTCGGTCGACACGGGCGGCGGTTTAAATGGAAGGGTTTCGGACCCATCCGCCCCACATGCCGCCGGCCTAGCGATGGCAGGCGCGCAGGCTTTGCGTTTTTTTTTTTTCTTTTTTATGGGTGTTACATTGGCTTAGTGGCATCGATTTTTTTAGTGCAGACGATGATCATATTATTTTAGAGTGAGTTAAGTTTAAAATATCAGATATAAAAGTTAGATCAAGAGGACATATATCTTTCTACTTCAAACTTCATATACAGAATGATCAGCAATCCTAGCGGTAATCCAGTCGGCCGCAGAGTTAGCTTCCTTATAGATATATCGAATGAGGGCACTTTGAATTCCTTGAAGGATGGATCGAATGTCGATAATCAAGGAGTTGGATGGCAAGCAGACGCTGAGGTCCTGACGGAGCCAGCGGATAACAGTGATAGAATTTCCTTCGATGATAAGACAACGGGCACTCAGAACACGGGTGGCACAGGAGATACTCGCCCAAGCCGCAGACAGCTCAGCCAGAAGCACTGATGAGTCAAGAAGGCCAAACCCACCAACAGCCAACAACTCACCAAACGGTCCATGTATCACAAAAGCCGATCCAACAGTTCTACCCCGAACACTTTCATCAAAATTGATTTTGACAAACCCTAGATGTGGGGGCTCCCAAGAAATAAAGACGGTACGTCGGTGCACTACTAGGGCAGCATGGGAGCTCCAGTAGAATCAAGATCTGTGTGATGGAGAGTATACTCCGCCGTTAAGGAGAAGGCTATCCTGACGATCCTGAAGGAAGAGCCATCTCGTCAGTGAACATCAGCTGATTCCGAGATAACCAAATATGGTAAGTAATATGCCTCATAGTAACCTTCTGGTGGATTTTCGTTCCAAGTCCCGCCTGATCAACCCCAAAAAAGAGATTCGGGAAGAAGAAGTACCAACATCATAGGGTCGATCACCAGAAATCTGCCATATCTGTCTGGCTCTGGAATAGGTGAAAATAGCATGGTCAACCGACTCCTCCTTAGGACCACATAGCAGGCAAGTGGGTTGGATACTCAACCCACGCCTTGAGAGAAGGAAGCAGGTGGGAAGATAGTTCCAAGCCAGCTTCAGAAAAAGAGCTGGACCCTAGGATGAATAGGGAGATGCCAAATTCATGCCACATCCGAAAACTGCTGGGACTATGGCCTATAAATCCTCAGGAGGTCTCTAATAGGAACTTGAGATAGATAGGATCTCTTCCAAACCCTAACCTGGAGTGAGAGAAGTGGATAGAATGTGGCAATAGAGGTCATCCCCGAAGAGAGTGGATAGCAGAGGGGTACGCCAAGCCGAATGGTCTTGGGTGATTAAGTCAGAGACTCTAATACCACTAAGGATGGCAGTGCTGACAAAGGTAGGCAATCGAGACAGGGAAAGATATGCAATCCACGTATCCCGAACCACATCCATCGAGACTCCATCACCAATCATCCACAAGATGCTGTTCAGAATATCATGAGCATGCTGGCAAACCTCCTTCCAGAAGAAGGAATACCCTTGAGTAGGCAGAGAATCATCAGAAGAAGTCCAGTCTCCATACTTGGCATGCATGAAGGAGCTCCACATACAGTGCGGTTCAAGCAGAAACTGCATGGCGTGCCTAGCCATCAAGGCCTCCCTCCGAACAGTAAGGGACTGGATCTCCATCCTCCCCTCAGAGATCGAAGACAGGCTATGTCCCAAGCCACAAGATGAATACCATGTCTATCCTGCATAGAGGCCCAGAGAAAGTCCCTAAAATATCTCTCGATCCTCCTCAAACAAGTCAATGGAATAGCCGCATTAGATAACAGATAGAGAGGAAGAGACGGAAGCACATATCGTAATAGGATAATCCTCGCCATCATAGAAAAGTAACCTGCCATCCATCCAGATGATCATGAACATGCCTTCGAGATCACTGAAGTCAGAGCATCGAGGCCGTCTCCCCGTAATAGAAATTCCTAGATAGGAAAGTCGGTTTGCCATAACCGAGATACCCATGATTTGCGTAATAGCCCTTCTTAAAGTAGACGTTATGAGGGAACTAAAGCAGATCAAGGACATCCATCTCTTTAGAAGATGATAATAGTTAGTTGACAGGCACTGAACTATTGGATAGGATAAGCACAAGAAATGTTGGACTAACTCTCACAATTCCCTAAAGTTTCTATCATCCATGGTCATTCATGATGGATGGACCAACTAAAAGGGAGACAAGTGCATTGAACAATAGGTACCAAACCAATGCATGGAGAAAAAATTGGTGCCAAATATCATCCTTTTTTTTACAGACGGGCGATCACACTATCCTCGTGCGAGTCAGCCCAGAAATATCAGAATACAAAATCTGCTTAAGAGCAGGGGGACAGGGGTCACCCTACTTCCATTCCCAGAATCCCTCGTGATGGGCCACATCAGCCGCAACCCAATCTGCCGCAGAATTAGCTTCCCGGTAGATATGCCAGATGTGGACACTGTGGACACTCCACAGAGTAGCCTGTATATCACTGAGAATAGGGTTGATGGGGCCATAATTGCTGAATCCCTTGCAAATCCACCGAATAACAGAAAGAGAGTCCCCCTCAATAAACAGGCATTGAGCATGAATCTTCCTAGCAGCATGGGAGATACCCGCCTACACTACATAAAGCTCAGCCATAGTGACCGAAGAGTCAAGGGAGCCGAATCCGCCAGCCGCCAGCAAGACTCCATTAGTCCCTCGAATAATAAAAGAAGACCCAACAAGTCTACCACGAACGCTACCATCAAAGTTGATTTTTACAAACCCTGAAGGGGGGTTCCCAAGAGATATAAACCGTACGACGGTTCGCTGTCGAAACAGCAGGGGAGCCCCAGTGGCCAAAGTTATAAAAATCAGAACCATTGAGAAGAGGAGCACTTTCGGCAACCATAGCTCTAATCTTTCGCTCTAATCTGTGAAGGGAAATAGTCTCCTCAGTAAAGATAAGCAAGTTTTGCGATAGCCAGATCTGATAGGCAGTAATAGCCCAAATGACACTATGTTGTCTAGTAGTCCTCCGAAGATCCTCAAGGAAAGGGGAGCACGAAGATCCTGAATCATCCACTCTACAAACATAATTCATTCTTAACCATATCCCGCTTAGTATAGGATAGGTAAAAATGGCATGATCTATAGTCTCCTCCTCCTGCCCACAAAGCGGACAAAGTGCCTCAATAGGCAGACCCCTTCTTGCTAACATAGAACAAGAAGGAAGACAGCTCCACAATATCTTCCATATGAATAATTGGACCCTGGAATGAATGAGAGCTTCCATATCCAACTCGCATCCCGCGAATCCTGGGGCTGTGGTCTATAGTCATCAATAAGATCCCTGGTAGGGGCCTTGGAGAGACAAGATCTCCTTCATAATCTCATATCAGGACTATGTCCCAAGGTAAGAGGAATAGAAAGGATCCGCCGAGCAAGCTCCTCCCTGAATAAATTGGTCACCATAGGGGTATCCCAAGACGAGAGCTCCTGAGTGATGAGATCCTGCACTCTCATTTGCAGTGGAATATCCATGCTGATAAAGGACGGCCAGCGATCCAAGGGAATATCAGTGATCCAGCTGTCCTGAACAACATCGACCGAGGATCAATCACTAATCATCCAAGATGGTCGCTCATAATAGTCGGATATAACGACACACCTGCCTCCAAAGAAAGAATGCCGGCGAATAGGCTGAGAGTCCATTCCAAGATTCCCATATCCATATCTAGCTCGCATAAAGGAACTCCAGAGACAGTGAGGATCAAGGATAAACCTAGAAGCATGTCTCGCCATCAATGCGCCTCTCCTCATAAGCAGGGACTGAATGCCAAGACCACCTTCGTGCAAGGCATGCAAATCAAATCCCAAGCCTGAAGATGAATACCGTGGCCGTCTTGCATGGAAGCCCACAGAAAGTCCCTCAAACAACGCTCTATCCTCCGCAGACAAGTGATAGGGACCACAGCATTAGAGAGGAGATGCATAGGAAGGGACGTAAGGACAGAGCGGATGAGAGTGATCCTAGCCATCATGGATAATCCAGTGATCTGCCAACCATCAATCCAATCCCGAATGCGTCGCTCAATAATAGCGAAGTCACTAATGCAAGGACGCCTCCACAAGACGGGATACCCAAATATGACAGCCCATCAGCCTTGGTAAAAATACCCAGAGCTTGGTGAATAGCTTCCCTAACAGATCTGGAAGTCTTGGGGTTGAAACAAATCAAGGACTTTTCTAAATTGACCTTCTGCCCCGAAGCATGACAGTAGCTCTGTATAAGAGAAGCATAACTAACAGCATTATGAAGAGTCGCCTTACCCAAAAGGATACAGTCGTCTGCAAAAAAAAGGTGAGAGATAGAGGGTCCCAAAGGTCCATCCAGAAAGGAAGCGATGCGGCATCCTGCTGGCCTGATGAAAAGCACGGGATAGGTCGTCCGAGCCAGGACGAACAAAATGGGGATAAAGGGCATCCCTCTCAGACCCACAGACGAGTGGAAGAAGCTAGTCTGCATACCATTAATAATCAGAGAGAAGGATGGCTTCTGGATGCAGGCCATAATCCACTCAATGAACAGGTCATGAAATCCAAACTCAACTAGAGTACGATGCAGAAAGACCCAGCTCATCCTATCGTAGGCACGCTCCATATCAAGCTTAACTGCCATGAGACACTGTCTGACTGAAGCCCTCTGTAGATCATGCATGAACTCCTGTGCAATAAGAACATTATCGGAAATACTCCGACCTCTGATAAATGCCCCTTGTTCAGCAGAGATGAGCTGAGGAATGACGACACGTAGCCGGGAGACAATAAGGTGGGCACAGACCTTATAAAGAGTAGTGCATAGACTGATCGGTCGAAAATGATGGGGGGAAGAAGCATCAGGGCGCTTCGGCACAAGAGTAACAAGAGTGCGATTCCAATCAGTAGGAATAGATTTGGAAAGAAAAGCACTCTGAATAGCCTGAGTAACCTCTGGGCCAACAATGTCCCAGTAATGACAGAAAATTAATGGCGGAAAGCCATCAGGCCAGGCGCCTTATCAGGCCCGAGATCCCATAATGCCATACGAATCTCCTCAACCGAGATCGGTCTGGTAAATAGGTCGTTCTGATGATCGGAGACCTTTTTTGAAGGAGGAACCCAGAACACAGGAGCCCCAACACCATATGACTCAATCCATCTAGACTAAAAAATTGAAGTAACTAATCACGGATAATGACAGAATCATCCTGGGGATTGCCCTCCTCATCAACTAATCTCCAAATCCTATTAGCTGCCCGACGCTTCAAAGTAGCATGGTGGAAAAACCTGATGTTACGGTCACCTTCCCGAATCCATTGGGCCATCGATCTCTGCTTCCAATATAACTCCTGCTGCAATAGAAGGGAGTGGTGAAGAGCAAGCTTGGAGCGAAGAGAGGAGAGATCAAGATCAGAGAGATAACCATCCGATCCTCCCTTTCTTGGGTAACAGCAATGTCATCTTCAACTTGCTCAATATGCCTAACAAGATTGCCCACCTCAAGTCTATTCCATCTAGACAGACGTCGCCTAACCAGCTCCAGCCGCCTAGAAAGATGGTAAATAACATTACCTCTCATAGGTAAGTGCCAGACCTGGGATATAATAGCTGAGCCGAAGGATAGGATGTCCAGAATTGCTCAAATCTAAACTATCACCGGTGGTGAAGAACAGAATCAGTGGAAATCAGCATGGGACAATGATCTGACGCAATCCTAGATAGGTGAGTGACAGTGGCAGAAGGAAACAACTGAGTCCACTGAACAGTCGCCAAGGCTCTATCCAACCTTTCCCAAACACGGGACGAACCCTGGCGATTATTACACCAGGTGAATTGGGATCCAGAAAATCCTAGACCAGCAGACCAGCAGATGAGATAAACGATCTAAACTTAGAAATATCTGCTGAATCGATGACCCGTCTACCACCTTTCTTTTCATTGGCAGCAACAATACAATTAAAATCACCAGCCAAATGGACGGGATACCCTGATCAATGAGAGAGAACATCTCAGCCCAGAGAACACGCCTTTTCCTAAAATTAGTGCTGGCATAAACCCTCGAAAGGAGCCAGGGGTCAGAAGACCCTTCCGAGACAAGAAGGGCAATCTGCTGATTACACTGGTGAAAGGCGCTCACAGAAATCGAGGAATGATGCCAAAAAGCAATAATCCCACCGGATAAGCCCTCGGACTCAATAGTATATGAAGACCAAGTGCTGGTAGCCTGTCTCCGAAAGCGGACTAAGCTGTCTTCCGATAACCGGGTTTCAGTTAAAATACATATGTCAAAATTATGAATATGCAACAATCTGCCAAAGGAGGACCGAAAAGATGGTTTTCGAGCTCCTCTAACATTCCATATCAGAATTTTCATTTATAATTGGGGGGAAGGATGGTGACCACCCTGGTCTTCCATCATAACTGAATCAGATAGGTACCCCGAAGACAGAGTACCAGCAACATCTAACTGTATAGAACACTCCATCCTAGGTTTATCAGCCCGATAGACAGCTGCCTTAGATACAACTTCAGCAGCCCGAGATCCAATAGCAGGGAGGGTAGAGTAGGGGTGGCAATCGTGTCGTGTTGTGTCGTGTCCGGATCGTGTCATGTTTTGGTCGGGTTGAAAACACATCAACCCAAACACGACCTGTGAGTTAAACGGGTTAGGTAATTTGGACACGAACACGACCTGACTCAAAACACGATTAACCTGACACGACCTGTGACCCGAGAGGGCGGAAGAAATAAAACCCGCATGAGATTTTATAATGGGAAATGAGCCGGCGAAAGGAGGGTAGAGTCGAAGAGAGCGGTGGTGAGAGTAAAAAATTATCGTCATTTAAACTCTCATTAAACTGTCATTATTAGTATTTATCATTTATAAGGTAATTTCTTAAGAGTGAAGGAAGTTTCCCGGGAAAAAAGAGTAATGACAGTTGCTTTTATTTTTCACTTTCTTTTCGTTAGAGGGGATTGTGATATTTGGACTCAACTGTCACAAAAGTTGCTCCCAAGACGTAGATTAGGTCAAATTGGTTACATTGCTTATTTGATCATCTAATCAGATTAAAATATATAATTCATATAATCTAAATTTTGACTATTTAATCAGCTTCGTTTGGTGGAATCGTCAGCTTTGTTTGTTTGATCTAGAGGCATCGGGTAGCGGTGACGGACGGATCATGGCAGCGTACATGTGGGCGAAGCGGGTGACGGGTTCGGGTCAAAACAGGTCAGACGGGTTCGTGTCAACCCGATTAAATACACGGGTCAATTTGGGTCAATTCGGGTTAAGCGGTTGAACCCGAACATGACCTATTTAAATTTCGTGTTGGCGGGTCGTGTCATACATGGTTTGTACCAAAAAATAGTCAACCCAAACCCATATAATTCGTGTCGTGTTCGTATTGAGTTATCGTGTCGTGTCAAAAATTGCCACCCCTAGGGTAGAGTCCTTCAACTGACCCTGGATTGCTAATTTGAGAGAGGATAGGACCGCATCATGTTTTCGATTGACATCCTTTGAAGACTGGCCCCCATTCACAATATAGCCTGACTCCCGACCAGAGGCTTCCTTATCAGACCTACTAACACCATCAGTAGGAGCCTGAGCAGGGTTCAGTGTAGCAGATAGATTAGACTTCACCTTTGGCCCTTTAGCCATAGAAGCAATGCCTTTTCCTTTCCTATTTTCATTTTTGGAAGACATTCTCAATGGGTGGAACTCAATCGGTCTGGCACGCTTGAAAGGACCCATATTGGCATCCGACCGGGCTGAGAGTGTACCTTTCCAATTATCCTCCCCCAGAAGGGAAAATGGGTTATTAGATATCACCTTAGGGATCACAGCAAGCTGGAGTTCAGAATCAGCCATCTGAACTTCATTCTTATCTGCCTCCACTGCACTGTTGGAACCGGCACGATCACCCTCAACCGGCATGCTCCTAACATCACTGATGCCTTCTTTGGAAAGTCCAGGCCCCAACTCCAATCTGATCGGAGCGAGACTAGAAGCTGACACCACACTAGCAGAAGGCTTACCAGCCTTCAGAGGTCTCCGACGAGCCACCTTAGCAGGGGAGATCCATCCCGCAACCACCTGATCCGGCTTCAGAGCAATAGAAGAGGGAGGCACAAGATCAGCTTGGGAAGCCCCAGGAGACCTAGGAGCGACTCTCTGATCCTGGCCCGAAGGGTGTCGACGGCGAGTGGCCGACATCCACGGCCCAAAACAAGGCGCCACTGAAGACTTCTGAGACTTCGGAGATGGGGGAGACAGGGAATAGGGGCCAGTGAGATGGATTGATCCGCAGTAAGGGCATATACCTTCCAAGTGCTCAAATTGGAACTGCTGCCAAAAGGGGGGGGGGGGGGGCCCGATCCCTGGATTCGGACACCCGGCCGGAGAGGATGCCGGAGATCTACTCTCACACAAACTCTGGCAAATCCTCCCCTGGAAACCAAACGGGTAGCAGAGTCAACGAACATAAACTCTCCCGCTGGCTTCATGATATCACTCAGGACTTCTTCATTCCAGAATTCAACAGGGAGTGATGGCAGCTGGACCCAGAGGAGGGCAGATGACACCGCGTCCGGAGCCGGAACAAACTTCGACCGCCATTCTTCAACTGCAACAGGCTGTCCGTTGATCACCCACGGACGGCCAACCACCATTTCCTTAGCCCCAAGCTCATCGAATCGGAATATATGGCAGCGATGAGCAAGGCTCAAAGGCTGGATGTCACCAGAAACCCCCGCTCGCCGGAACTCTCTGATGAAGGCATAAGGGGGAATCCAGCGCTGGAAAGTACGGACCAGGACGGCCTTCTCCCTCCAGCAAACACTGATCTCCTCTAATGTTGAAAGAGAGTTACGAATGACCTCCGGGAAGTGGCCTTCCAACTCAACCACCTCGACCGGCGATGGAGAGGATGAAACCCAGACAAATCCAGATGCCTGGCCCCTATTCCACGCCTTCGGGATGGCAGAATCTCCAATCGCAGCCATTGGAGCAGAAATACTGAGCACGGCGACCAACCCAAGGGAAGGATCGCCAGAAACAGTCACACACCGGAGATCAAGCACAGGACGATCGCAGAACACTAATCTTAAAGCACACCCTAACAGAGAGCGCCGGAGCCACAAACGCACGAACCTTAAAGCACCGGAGCAAAATGCCAAATATCATCCTTATTCTAACTTATATTCCTTATTACTAAGAAAAAATTCTTGGGCACTGTGTACATGCGTGTGACAGCATGTGCAATATAAAAAAGAATTTTTTTTGAACATGCATGATCAATCATCACACACAATGCATGCATTCTACACTGTGCAACGTGCACAAAGACTTTTCCTATTACTAAACGAATGGGCTTCTAAAGAGTATATCATGTTAAATGAGTAAAAGTCTATCGTGATATTCTTCGTAGACCTCGAAGATATTGGGGCACTCTAAAAATCGCTGCAGTGTCAAATGACAGTGAAAACTCAGCACGCATACATGCTTTCTAGGTATACATGCAAATGAAAACAGAATCCCTATTTTTATACTAAAAGTACTTGCCTAAAGTTTTGGAAGGCTTACCCACCGCAGACCAGGGATGTTCTAGTCTTGGCCTTTTCTTCCTCCCATTTTTCTTTTATATTTTATCTGTTATCAGGGAGAAAATGGTTTCATGTCTAGCTGGTGGGTTGGTGCAAGCAAGGAAATTGGTAATTACCCCACTCTTGTATTTAAAAGATATAAGTTGATATTTAAAGGATGAAGTTGGGATGGTCCATCAAACCCGACATGGTCAAGAGTTCCAGAAATCTAAACAATACATTGCTCAAAAAGTTGTGAATTTGGTCTCCAAAATTCCAAAGGCAGCTGGCAAGCCTTCTGAAGCAGTTTCCTTTGGCTGATTCAGATTAAGAGAAGTTCTGTCTGAATATAATTTCTCTTTGTTCAGGATGCCAGATGAAGTTTTACATCAAAAAAAAAAAAAAAAAGGAGAAGGGGTCCATTGGGAGGCAATCAAGAATCAGCACTCCTGTAGTAGTTGAGCGCTTTGGATTCAAAAACTAGTAGAAATTAGTAAAGTCCCATGCATGGGCAAAATAATTAAAATGATTAAATTTGTGAATAAAAACTGTGTGCAGATGCGCAGATGAAAGTGAAAATTTGTAAATCTAAAGGAAAGATGTAGACACATTAAAGAAAAATGACGCTATTAATTCAAAGGATTCCTGTGTCTAGCTTGGCCAACCAGCTAGTCAGCAGAGAACCGAGTCATTGGTTTTATTGACTTGTCCTATGAGAGATACCGAATAATTGCTTGGTATATAAAAAATAGAAAAAAATATAAATAACTGGCCTTGCAATCATAAGCATACAAAAAAAGTCAACTTCAATGCTTCATTATAAAAAAAAAAAAAGAAAATACAAGTATGATGTATAGTTTTAACAATGCAAGTGAAAATATATCTTCTGCCAATTTTTCCCTACACTTTTCTTCAGCTTACACTTTCTTCCCCCAACACCTCTCTAGCAACCAAAAATCATGGAAGCAACAGCCATAAGCCTACCATTCGTCCTGTCAATGAATTTAAAGTACTTGCTCCTCCAAGTTCTGTTAAACAGTAGGGGGCCACATATGACCCAAAATCCTACCACAAATCCCAGAGGAGTTCCTATGTAAAAAAAAATCGTTGCAGTCCCACATCCATCTCCATCACCACAATTACCATCTAGATCATCCAGTGTTCGATTATCGAGGCATGCTCTATCAAGAGGAGGCCCACAGAGTTCAGGATTTCCAACGTAAATGGATGGATCAACAAGAGTTTGAAGCTGAAAGCCTGATGGGATTCTTCCTGACAAATTATTAAATGACAAATTTAAGTGGCTCAACCAAGTCAAGGCTGACATGCTTGCAGGAATCGAACCCATGAGATTGTTTTTTGATAAATCAAGGGACTCCAGGAACTTCAGTCCACCAATTCCATCTGGAATCTTGCATGTAAGATGATTAGCTGACATGTTTAAACCCTGCAATCCAAAGAGATTCATCAACTCTGGAGGGATTTCTCCTGACAATTCATTGTTTGAGAGGTCTATGCTTGCCACGTATTGAAGATTTTTGCTATATTCCAACTCCCTTCCTTTCATTACCACCAGCAAGCTCTCTATGTAGCCCAAGGGACCATAACTATCAAGACTGGACACTACTGAACTTTGATAACCATCCAACATGCTTTTGTTGGCCTTTTGTGTGGATACCATTGCAGCAAAGTTGCCAAAACTTTGTGGTATGGTTCCTGACAGACCATTCTCTGCGAGGTCCAAAATCTGAAGAGCAGCAAGTTGAGCCAGCTCTGAAGGGATGTTGCCAAAAACTTGTTTGATCTTAGCCGAAGAATTTTCAAAAATGGCAGTGCCCCAATCCAAGTTGGTATGGCTCCTGATAATCTATTCCCGCCAAGATCAAGAGTTACCAAGGTTTTGCAGTATTTCAAAGATTCAGGAAGCTCTCCATAGATGCAATTGTTACCCAAGTGCAAGGTTTCGAGGAGACTGAGTGAGCTCATGCTGCTAGGAATTGAACCAGAGAGATTATTGCTGTTGAGATCCAACGCTATCAAAGTTTGAAGCTCTGCCCAACATTTAGGGAAATCTCCCGACAGGAGATTTTTAGAGAGATCAATAGCTTCCAGACTCGCTCCACATATGGATTCAGGAATTGTACCATTAATGAAGTTGTTAGATAGAAACAAATTAGAAAGAAGTAATGGCCTAACAACAAAGATTGGAAGTAGATCACCTGAAAATGAATTGTTGGAGAGATCCAGATATTCTATGCTAGAAGGCAATGGAGGCAATGGACCATAGAACTTGTTTGAGCTCAAAATAAGAACAGAAATACTGGCGAACCTCAATGATGCAGGAACCTTGCCAATGAGCTGATTATAGAGAGATCTAGAAGTACAATTTGACTAGACAAGTTCCATAACCAGTCAGGCAAATTATCTGCTATTCCTCCGTAGGACAAGTCCATCACCCAATAGTCCTTCTGTGTTTGGAGCCAAGCAGGAAACGCGGGCCTAATCGGCAAGAGCGGAAACCAATCATCCTCAACTGAAATGGGAACCCAGTCTGAGCTTATATTAAAGACGAGAGAGTTCGACGCCAAGCTCAAATATTCCAACCTCGAGAGATTCATCAGGTGATCTTCTGTTAGAAGTCCCCCAAATAAATTGAAAGAAACATCAAAACCTTCAGATTCAGAAGCTGTCCAAGACTTACTGGAAGTGTGCCATTCAACTGGTTGTGGTCAAGAAATAGAGTCTGCAGAGCTGATAATCTTCCTATAGATGCAGGAATTGGGCCATACAGTAAGTTACCACTGAGGTCCAGAAAGGTCAATCTTTTTAACAGCCCCAGCCAACCTGCCAATTTTCCTCTCAATTCATTGCTTCTCAAATTCAGCACTTCCAGACTCTCCCTGACACAGCCAGAAAAAACTTCTGCAGCCATCATCATCTCTCCATCAAATATATTAGATGACAGATCCAAAATCCCCAAGTTACAGAGCTTTTTAATGCTGGATGGAATTGCCCCCACGAAATCATTGACTCCAAGCCGAAGAACCTCAAGAGAGGCCATGCTATTGAAGGCATCAGGTATCGAACCATGGAAATGATTGAATTGAAGATTGAGTTCTTCTAGACTGCTGATATTGAACAACCACTCTGGGAGCTTAGAGTCAAACTCATTGTTCGAAAGATCAAGGGTGGCAAGAGAAGAGAGATTAAGATATGAGATTGCGGCAGGAATGATTGAAAGACTACAAAAGGGCAAGTGAAGAACCAAGAGAGAAGGCAATGCATTGACCGCATGAAACCAGTCAGATGCCTTTGCAAGGGTCACCCCACCCATGTCAAGATACAGCAAGGAAGAAAGATAAGAGAGCCATTGAATATCATCAGAATTCAAATCATACAAAGAATACAATGAATTGAGATCAAGGTACTCCAAGTTCGAAAGATTACCAAGCTGATGAGGAATTCTCCCACTAAAGCCCGCATTGGATAGGTTAAGATATCTAAGTTGCTTCATCGAACCAATAAACTGTGGGATGCTTTGTCCAACAAAATTGTTTGAGCTCAGGTCCAAGTGCTTTAGGTGCTTGAGGTCAAGTAAAGAAGAACCAATCTCACCTCCCAATAGCCACTCAGTGGAAGGATCGTTGGATAGATGCTGGTATCTAAGGTCGATGGCGATGACATGCCCAGTTTCGTTGTCGCAGTCCACACCCGTCCATTCACAGCAGTATGCACCCGTCCATGAGGAGAGAAGCCGATAAGGATCTTCGAGGCCGGCCTTGAACTTGAGGAGTGCTTGCTTTTCACTTTGTACGCATCTCATGTTGGTTTCTCCATTGCAGTGGCTGATTCCTTTGGTGAAGCAAAGATATCCAAAGAGCAATGCAACAAACGAGCTAAAATTTGCCATAATATTGCAGCACTAATGAAATAACAAAGTTCAGCAGCACTCAAATGTCTAAAGAATTTAAGCTACAAGCCAACAACCTTGCTTTCTTGGCTTTTTTGATTCTTTTTTGTGCAGAAAACTGTCTTATTTGCAGCATGGAGACTGAAACCAGAAAAACGTGCTACTCCAGGCAAAGCAAGAGAATTCAAACTCATGCCCAAAACCAATGATTTTGTTGACATTTGATGAGGACTGGTCCAAATTGGATGGTCAGATACGACGAGCCATTCAATTAAGTGGCAGCCTCCGCATTGGACTTAGTCTTTGCCGATTCCCATGCTATTCTCCACGGAGTCAAAAGGAAGAATGAATAAAATAAAAGCCTCAAAAAGGGAAAAAAATCAGATTAAGTATTTCCATTATTGTGGTAACAATAGAAATAGATGATTTTGTTTAGCAAAAATATAAATAGATGAAATAGATTATCCAAGAGAAAAGAAAGGCCTTGTCCTCGAAGCAGAGAATAGCGTAACTATAACTAAAAGGGTCCTTGTATTGCTAGTATAGTGGTCACAATAAAAGGATGTCAGTTAAATAGCTCGCCGCACTAAACAATCTCTACAGCTAAGTCTATGTTTAATAACTGTGGCGGTCCACGGAAAGGAAGCCTTTTTTTTTTTTTTTTGGTACAGACGGCGATCACACTAGCCTCGTGCGATTCAGTCCAGAAAAGTCAAAGTACAATATCTGCTTAAGAGCAGAGGGATAGGGGTCGCCCTGCTTCATTCCAGAATCCTCCGTGATGGGACATTTCTTCTAACCGTGTTCCCAAGTGTTTGCCCATTTTCGACGAAGAGTGGTCATATGACCTTGGCGTAATGAACAAATTCGTGAAGCATCTGGTCCATAATGTCATTCTCAAGCAATCTTGCGTTTTGGACGAGATACGTGTATTCCCAGGAGTCACTTTGGTGATATCAGAAATACGTGTATTCCCAGGAGTCACTTTGGTGTTCCAAATACATTAAAATTATCATCCTTCATGTCTATATAAGGAGATATATGACATGGTTGTATGGTGTGAAGAAAAGTCCATGAAATCAAAAAAATATCTTTTGCTCCTATCCCACCAACTTTTAATCTTGTTCCAACAAATTTGGTATTAGTTCTAGAAGAAGCACTTATCAAGATGGCATCTTCATCAACTACCATGTTCTCCTACACTTCTAACCAAGTTCCTATCTTCAATGGTGAGCATTATGACTATTGGAGTAGTCAAATGCAAACCATATTCATCTCCCAAGACCTTTGGGACATAGTCGAAGGTTCATATGTAAAGCCACCTCAACCACAAGATGCTCCAACAAAATGGACAACAGAAAAACAAAAGGAGTACAAGGAGAATGTGAAGAAAGATACAAGTGCTCTTCGATACATTCAGCAAGGAATAAGCCAAACCATTTACCCCAGAATTTTTGGAGCAAAGAAAGCAAAGCAAGCTTGGGAAATATTCAAAGAAGGTTTCCAAGGTAATGAGAAAATCATCTCACTAAAGTTACAATCACTTTGGAGAGATTTTGACAACATGCAAATGAAAGAAGGACAAGGTATGCAAAGCTTTCTTACCAAAGTTACTGAAGTTGTTAATCAAATTAGAAGCCTTGGAGATACCATTGAAGATAGAAAAGTTGTTCAAAAGGTTCTCAGAAGTCTTCCTATAAAATATGATCATGTTGTTACTGCAATAGAAGAATCAAAAGATCTCTTTGCCTATAGTTTTAATGAACTAATGAGTTCTCTTCAAGTTCATGAGGAAAGAATGAATAGGTCTTCTACTCAACCTCTTGAGCAAGCCTTCCAAACCAAGCTCAACACCTTAGAAAAAAAGAACTTTAAACAGAAGTACAAGGAGGACCATTCCAAAAGAAGGAAAAAGGCAACAATCAAGGAGGAGCAAACCAACAACAATCGGTGGTTTGAATCCTCGATGCTGAGTTTGCAAGAATAACCATGACTCAAAAGATTGTCGATACAGATACAGTAAGTGCAAGTTCCCAATCATTCACAAAGGGACTGTTGGTACCAAAAGAAAAATGGAAATGATGAAGCCAATTACACTAAAAATAAAGCAGAAACTCAACAACTCTTCTCTTGCATGAATGCCCAAGAAGATTATCAAAATGTATGGTACTTGGATAGTGGGTGTAGCAACCACATGATGGGGAATCAAAAGATCTTCGTCCATCTTGACAAAAATTATTCTTCTCAAGTCATGCTCAGAGATGACAAACTCCAAACTGTTGAAGGCAAAGGAACTATTGAAGTTCTCACCGAAGGAGGTACCAAAAGGCTTATTAATGATGTTCTTTATATGCCAAATTTATCTCATAACCTCCTAAGCATTGGGCAACTTACTCAAAAAGGATATACTGTCAACTTTAAAACAGTAGCTACAAAATTTTTGATAAAAGGAATAACTATGTAATTGCTACTATTCTCATCAGCACAAACCAGGTTTTTCCTCTAACTATGTTATCTGAAGATGTTGTATTCAAAAGTGAAGTTATCAATATGTCAACTTTATGGCATCTTCGATATGGACACTTGAATATGAAGGGGCTGCATCTACTCAAGAAAAAAAATATGGTGATTGGTCTTTCTTCCATCGAAGAAAGAAGCCAAGTATGTGAAGGCTGCATATATGAAAAAATGCATAAGCTACCATTTCTAAAGTCTTCATAGAGAACCAAAGCACCTTTTTAACTTGTTCATGCTGATATATGTGGACCCACAAGAACTCCATCACACAACAACCGAAGGTACTTCATTCTATTTGTTGATGATTATACAAGAATGATGTGGGTTTACTTCTTGCATGCTAAGTTCGAAGCTTTCTCCATTTTTCTATAATTCAAAGTATTAGTTGAGAAACAAAGTGAACTCCAAATCAAGACTCTTCGAACTGATCGAGGCAGAGAGTTCATCTACAAACCATTTATGGAATATTGCCAGCAAAATAGTATCCAAAGATAACTCACAATTCGTATGAGTCCTCAACAAAATGGAGTTGCTAAAAGAAGAAATCGCACCATTGTGGAAATGGCCCAAAGCATGTTGAAAGGAAAAGGCTTACCAAATAATTTTTGGGCTGAAGGTGTGCATACTGCTGTTTACATTCTTAATATATCTTCTACAAAAGCAGTGCTTAACAAAACTCCATTTGAAGCATGGCACAAAAGAAAACCAAAAGTACATCATCTTAAAGTATTTGGTTGTATTGCTTATTCTCACATTTCATCATAGTACCAAGAGAAATTTGATGAAAAAGGAGAAAAACTAATCTTTATTGGTTATAGTGATGAATCCAAAGGATACAGGTTGTTCAATCCAAAAATCAAGAAGCTTGTCATCTCAAGAGATGTAATTTTTGATGAAGAAACTAACTTGAATTGGACACAAAGCTCATCTCAAATGCCAAACTCATATGAGTTGGTGAGCCACAAGCTAAACAAGAAGAGCATCAACAAATTCCTTCTACATCACCAAGTTCAATTTATTCTACTCCTTCATCATCAATACAAACTTCATCATCTACATCACAAGCCTCCTCTTCTTCACCAAGTTCAATTCATTCTCCCTCCTTCTTAGAAACCATGGATATAGATTCTCCACCAAAGAAAGTTTGATCCAAGCAAGATATGTATAACACTTGTCAATTTGCTTTCTTTGGTTATGAACCTTAAGATTTTGAGGAAGCTATGGTGAAGGAAGAATGGAAAAAGGCAATGGATGGCGAAATAGCAACAATTCAAAAGAACAAAACTTAGGAGCTTGTCAACTTGCCAGAAGGGAAGGATGCAATTGGGCTAAAATGGATCTACAAAATCAAGTATAAAGAAGGCGGATCTATTCAAAAGCATAAAGATCGACTTGTCGCCAAGGGATACTCGCAGCAGTCTAGCATCGCCTTCATTGAAACATTTGCATCAGTTGCAAGAATGGAGACAATCCATATTATCCTTGATCTTGCTGCCCAACTTGAGCTTCAAGTCTTCCAACTTGACGTCAAATCTGCCTTCCTCAATGGCAAACTTAAGGAGGAGGTATACGCCAAACAATCTTAAGGGTATCAAGTGGCAGGTATGGAACACAAAGTCTATAAACTTCACAAAGCTCTATATGGCTTGAAGCAAGCTCCACGAGCTTGGAACAACAGGATTGAGAAATACTTCTATTCAAATGGATTCCAAAGAAGCCCAAGTGAATATCTCTTTATATAAAGATATTTGATGCCACTAACTTTCTTATTGTTTGTATCTATGTTGATGATCTTATCTACATGGGAACTAATGTGCAAATTGTTGAAGAATTCAAGCAAAGCATGATGAAGAAATTCGAGATGTCAGATCTTGAATTAATGAAGTATTTTCTTAGCATCCAAGTAAAGTAAGCCAAAGGAGAAATTTTATCTCACAAGAGAAGTACATTAAAGACATGCTGCAAAAATTTCTAATGGATAAAAGTAAACCAGTTTCAACTCCAATGGCATTGAATGAAAAGCTAAAACAAGATGATGGTGTTGAAAAGCTGATGCAACGCTCTACAGAAGACTAGTTTGTTCATTAATATATTTAACCAACACACGGCTTGACATTATTCATACTGTGAATGTTGTTTCAAGATTTATGCAAGAACCAAGCAAACTGCATTATGCTATTGTAAAACGCATCTTGAGATATCTCCAAGGAAGTCAAAGGCAAGGCATAAATTATATTAAAGAAGAAAATAACGAGCTCATTGGTTATTCTGATAGTGACTGGGCTGGTTCAATTGATGATTGAAAAAGCACATCTTGTTATATTTTTTGTCTTGGTTCAAAGATGATTTCATGGAGTTCAAAGAAACAAAAAATAATTATTTTATCTTTAGCAGAAGCAGAGTACATTGCAACCACTGATGCTGCATGCGAAACAGTTTGGTTAAGAAGAGTTTTATTGGACTTACAACAAATCCAAGTTCAACCGACTATCATTTATTGTGACGATATGTCAGCAATTGCATTGTCCAAGAATCTAGTCTTCCATGCAAGGTCAAGCATATTGAACTTCGACATCATGTCATTCGGGATTTAATAAATAAAGAAGAAATCATTTTAAAGTATGTTGGCACAAATGAGCAAGCTGCAGATTTTCTTACCAAAGCTGTCACCATAGAAAAATTCAAAAAATTTAAGAATCTATTGCAAATTAAGGAGTGTTAGGAAGTAATTTGCAATTAATTACATGACTTTTTAGGAATCCAAAGAGTCATTTTAGTAACTCAAAGAGTCACTTTAGGAATCCAAAGAGTCACTTTGGTAATATCAAAAATGCATGTATTCCCATGAGTCACTTTGGTAATCCAAAGACATTAAAATTGTCATCCTTCATGTCTATATAAGGAGGCATATGGCAAGGTTGTATGGTGTGAAGAAAAGTCTATGAAATAAGAAAATATCTTTTCTCCTATCCCATCAACTTTTCATCTTGTTTCAACATGGACAACGTAGACCATAAGGTTGCCTTGGCAGTCCGTTGGCTGGGCTAAGCTATAGCGTTGTTTAAGCATTGCATTTGGTTTGATGGCAGATCCGAATAGAGAGGCCGAGGCGAGGATTGTGCACTAGTATTGATAGCAGCAGCAGGCCAAAGGATCGACTAGAGGCAATGCATAAACTGGCAGCCTTGGCTAGGAGTTGGCTTAGTTGATAATATTGAAATTTTTTATATATGGACTACTATTTATTGTTAGTGTTTTTAAATTTACAAAATTGATTGAATAAATTTGATCCAATAATATAAGAGAGATAAGCACACTCTTAATAAATGTGATTCATATGGTTTTGAACTTAAGTTCATCTTTATTGAATGTTGTGATTGATTGTTTATATGAGTTTGAAGCTCACACTACAACAAAATATCATTGTAGAAACTCATTTTTTTCGATGCTAGGGGTAAGCGTCGAGAATTTTTGCAGGAAGCGTCGAGTATTTTTTCGGATGCCGATACTTTCGTATTTTTTGGATGCCAACGCTTTCTTTTTTGGTTGCCAACGCTTTAGAAAGCATCGGCATTGTATTTCTTCGGATGCTGACATTGGCATCATATTTTTTGGATGTCGACGCTTCCTAAAGCATTGGCATTGTATTTTATCTATTTTAATTGGATGCCGAGCGTCAGCATCATTTTTTTTCCCATGTATCGCCTAAAGGCATCGACATCATTTTTTTTCCCTATGTATCGCCCCTTTTTCTTCTCTTTCCTCCTCCTCCTCCTCCTCCTTCTTCCTCTTCTTCTTCTCCTTGTGGGTAAACCACCGTTAGAGAGTGTAGATCGGAGCTTCCTCCATTATCGGACTCTCTTCATGTTTGCGTGCAGGGGAATCCTTGGAACCTCAACGCAGCTCCCCCTACCTCAGGTACCCAACGGCACTAGAACCCACCCCCAATGTTGTTCCTGCCCTTTGGCCTTCCCTCTGCTTCACCTCACAACTTGAAAAGAAATGAAGAGGAGAGAAACAAAGAAGGTCCTTTCTCTAAGATCGATCGGATTTCAACGATAAGTTCCTAAAACTTAAATTCATTTTGCTTCTTCTCAAATTTCTAATCATGTTGATCTTTGATTTGTGTTGAATCTGAGTAGGATTCAATGTTTTTAATGGGATCTTGGTATCTCTGTTCTAGAGATAAGATAGAGCACAGGAAAGCAAGGGCTCGCCGGCATTTACCTGCATTCTGGCAAGAAATCGGAAAGCAATCCTAACTCTTCTTATCTGGTTTTGTTCTAAAGGTCCCAGACACCATGATTCATCGTTAGCAGTTGCTGAAAATCAAGTTATGCTTAGTAGTAGTTTATGCCCTATTTTTGAGGATTTTCGACCCACAACAGCCATATTTTGTGGCTGAATCGGGACCTAGGATGAATCGGGTCTTACTAGGATCTAAATCCCATGATGGTTGGTGGTAAGGAAGAGATTTAGACCAAAGAATAACTCGGATTTGGAGAGTTTGGATCATCCAAAGGGCCCTTCTTGCTCTATTTTTGTGAGGATCTGCATTGCTCTTCTTAGCCGTGCACAATGGCCGGAAGAGATCAGCCCTCCACCCGAGGCTGGATCCGGCTATGGAATGTTAGCCAAATGATTAGGGAATTAAAATTTCAGAATTAAACTGGTGCCAAGCCAAGCCAGTTTGGCTTCTGATGAGGTGGAAGCAGCATGACATCGAGTTTAAAATCATGGTTGTTGACTTAGTTAAAGGATCCCAGAGCTATGGTATGGCTTATGTATTTGGCTGTTGCTGCAACTGTGAGTTTAAAATCTCACTGCCATGGTTGCCGACGACAAGGAGGCGCGAGGGAGAGGAGTCAGCTTGGGAGAAGAAGACACAGTCTTGTCTTCTTCCTTTGCTTCGGCTGGGTTCGGCATGGGAGGACAAGGATGGAGACATCAAAGATCAGAGGACGAGCAGAAGAAAGAGGGGAAGAAGAAGAAGAGCAGGAGGAGGACAGGGGCAGCCGGCAATAACATAGCATCACGGCTAAAAATTTTAAAAATTAAATTTTAGCTCGATGAGAGAGAGAGAGGAAAAGAAAGCCGCACAATTTTTAATTTTTTTACAAAAAAATTCAACTTTTCGACAACGTCGAAAAAAATCTCTCCACTCCCCATTTTCTAACGCTTTTTTGACGCTTCAAAAAGCATTGGGGCATATTCTTCGGCACTTATTAGCATTGAAAAAAGCTTTTTTTTAGCATCGTCTCCTTTTAGATTTGTTGTAGTGTCAATAGTAACCTATGATAAAAGATCTATTAGGGTTTAATTATAACTAAATCAAGCCTTTTCTTCTCGCCTTATACTGCAACCAGTTTTTTCATCAAGAATACCGCCTAAGAAAGGAATAAGAAGAGAAAGATCTAAGGTTGCATTTGGTGCATCGTCAGGCAATCCTGAATGGTAATGTAAATTTTTTACAAGATAAATTACCGTTTGATATATTATCAATAATGTTGATTACTATGTTTGGTATGCATAGATAATGTTACAGTAATATTTATTACTATATTTGGTATGACAAATAGATTATCAGTTATATAACAATAAATTTTCAAAATACTCCTAAATTAAATCTATTAAAAATTTTCAATATATCTCTCTCCCCTCTTCGTCTTCGCAGCAATAGCGCTCCCTCATTCTTCCTATGGATGATATCTTATCCCATATCAAAAAAAAAAAAACCAAGTTCATCACGAAGCGCCTCCACTAGTTTTGTAAATTGGATCTCAAGTTCTTTGTCCCAAGCAAGAAATTTTTCTCAATCACTTGGTCCTTCCTCTAATTTGCTTGTCGATTTGGTGTCCGATGGTTTAGATATCAAGAATGACATAAAACAATGGGAAAGGGGATATAGTAGTTAGTTGCGTTTGTCAAATGCAATTCATAAAGGAAATATTGATGACATGAAATTGATGCACTACATAAGGGAAGGTAGTACGGAAAGGCTGACAAAATTTCATCTTGTTTGGCACATTTATCATCATAAATGAATTGAAAGAATTATTTTTCACTAATTGAAGGGCTTATTTGTTTCTAAGAGAAGATTGATTTGCATGTACAACTATTTTTATGTTGCTTGCGTTTTTCTTGTACCCATCAAAAAGGTAGGAAACTATGGTCTTTGTGAAAATAACGCTAAATCTTTGCAAGAAAGAAGAGTGAAATAGTTTTGGAATCAAGACATGGGTTGGTAGCTTTGTTGCTTTGGGCCTGGAGGGCTAGAGCGATTATTTTGTTTTCATAGAAAAGGGGATGATTTTATTTTCATAGAAGAAAAGGGGATGATTTTATTTTCATAAAAGAGAAGGGGGCAAGGGCTATTTTATCAAAAAAATTTATAAGATACAACATCTTCGGTAATCTAAATAACCACCTCCTCCTAAGATAATCTGGATTGCTTCTTAAGAAGTAATCCAGATTATCACTACAAGATAGATTACCATTAAAAATATATACCAAACATTGCTATTTAGTGGGCCCAATTTAAATTACCGATAATTTAGATTGATTATCGGCCATCAAATGCAACTTAAGCCTTTTGGAATCTCTGCAGCTTTCACACAATGGCACAAATAGATATAAGATATTATATATTTAATATTATTATTTGGTATTCTAATTATATATATATAATATTAAATTTAATATTAATATGGAATATTATATTGTATATTATATTAAATATTTAAATATTATTTAATGAAAATTAAATATATAATCAAATTAAGCATTATTCAATTTATATAAAAGTTGAGAGTATAATTTAGAATTAATAGATTTTGATAATTTCAAATACCTATCGAAAATCATTATTATGAATCTTAAATTATCAAAATTAAAATTACTATTCAGAGTAGTATATTAAATTGCCAAATATGTCATTTGCATAGTGAATTACTATAAACCAAACACTCCTAAAAGAATCAATAAGAAATATGGTTGCATTTACCTCAATAATTTTTTATGAATGCTTATTTGTTCACCGTGCTGGTCACCATATTTATATTCTATACCAATCCAAACAACCTTATTTTTTTATTTCAGGAAATCGTAAGTAAATAAAACAACTCTTGGAAGCTAGTTCAGCTGCAACAAAAAATTAAAACTAAAAATAAACAAGGTTGAAGTTGGGATGATCCATCAAAACAAGTAAAAATTTGTAAATCTAAAGGAAAGATGTAGACACATTAAAGAAAAATGACGCTATTAATCAAGATGGAACTTTAGCATGGCTTCAAAGGATTCCTGTGTCTAGCTTGGCCAACCAGCTAGTCAGCGGAACCGAGTCATTGGTTTTATTGACTTGTCCTATGAGAGATACTAAATAATTGCTTGGTATATAAAAAATTAGAAAAAAATATAAATAACTGGCCTTGCAATCATAAGCATACACAAAAGTCAACTTCAATGCTTCATTATATATAAAAAAAAGAAAATACAAGTATGTTGTATAGTTTTAACAATGCAAGTGAAAATATATCTTCTGCCAATTTTTCCCTACACTTTTCTTCAGCTTACACTTTCATCCCCCAACACCTCTCTAGTAAACCAGAAATCATGGAAGCAACAGCCATAAGCCTACCATTCGTCCTGTCAATGAATTTAAAGTACTTGCTCCTCCAAGTTCTGTTAAACAGAAGGGGGCCACATATGACCCAAAATCCTACCACAAATCCCAGAGGAGTTCCTATGTAAAAAGAAATCGTTGCAGTCCCACATCCATCTCCATCACCACAATTACCATCTAGATCATCCAGTGTTCGATTATCGAGGCATGCTCTATCGAGAGGAGGCCCACAGAGTTTAGGATTTCCACTGTAAATGGATGGATCAACAAGAGTTTGAAGCTGATAGCCTGATGGGATTCTTCCTGACAAATTATTAAATGACAAATTTAAGTGGCTCAACCAAGTCAAGGCTGACATGCTTGCAGGAATCGAACCCATGAGATTGTTTTTTGATAAATCAAGGGACTCCAGGAACTTCAGTCCACCAATTCCATCTGGAATCTTGCCTGTAAGATGATTAGCTGACATGTTTAAACCCTGCAATCCAAAGAGATTCATCAACTCTGGAGGGATTTCTCCTGACAATTCATTGTTTGAGAGGTCTATGCTTGCCACGTATTGAAGATTTTTGCTATATTCCAACTCCCTTCCTTTCATTACCACCAGCAAGCTCTCTATGTAGCCCAAGGGACCATAACTATCAAGACTGGACACTACTGAACTTTGATAACCATCCAACACGCTTTTGTTGGCCTTTTGTGTCGATACCATTGCAGCAAAGTTGCCAAAACTTTGTGGTATGGTTCCTGACAGATCATTCTCTGCGAGGTCCAAAATCTGAAGAGCAGCAAGTTGAGCCAGCTCTGAAGGGATGTTGCCAACAAACTTGTTTGATCTTAGCCGAAGAATTTTCAAAAATGGCAGTGCCCCGATCCAAGTTGGTATGGCTCCTGATAATCTATTCCCGCCAAGATCAAGAGTTACCAAGGATTTGCAGTATTTCAAAGATTCAGGAAGCTCTCCATAGATGCAATTGTTACCCAAGTGCAAGGTTTCGAGGATACTGAGTGAGCTCATGCTGCTAGGAATTGAACCAGAGAGATTATTGCTGTTGAGATCCAACGCTTTCAAAGTTTGAAGCTCTGCCCAACATTGAGGGAGATCTCCCGACAGGAGATTTTTAGATATATCAACAGCTTCCAAGAGACTCACTCCACATATGGATTCTGGAATTGTACCATTAATGAAGTTGTTAGATAGAAACAAATTAGAAAGAAGCAATGGCCTAACAGCAAATATTGGAAGTAGATCACCTGAAAATGAATTGTTGGAGAGATCCAGATACTCTATGCTAGAAGGCAAAGGAGGCAATGGACCATAGAACTTGTTTGAGCTCAAAATAAGAACAGAAATACTAGCGAACCTTAATGATGCAGGAACCTTGCCAATGAGCTGATTATAAGAGAGATCTAGAAGAACAATTTGACTAGACAAGTTCCATAACCAGTCAGGCAAATTATCTGCTATTCCTCCGTAGGACAAGTCCATCACCCAATAGTCCTTCTGTGTTTGGAGCCATGCAGGAAACGCCGGGCCTAATCGGCAAGAGCGGAAACCAATCATCCTCAACTGAAATGGGGGAACCCAGTCTGAGCTTATATTAAAGACGAGAGAGTTCGACGCCAAGCTCAAATATTCCAACCTCGAGAGATTCATGAGGTGATCTTCTTTAGAAGTCCCCCAAATAAATTGAAAGAAACATCAAACACCTTCAGATTCAGAAGCTGTCCAAGACTTACTGGAAGTGTGCCATTCAACTGGTTGTGGTCAAGAAATAGAGTCTGCAGAGCTGATAATCTTCCTATAGATGCAGGAATTGGGCCATACAGTAAGTTACCACTGAGGTCCAGAAAGGTCAATCTTTTTAACAGCCCCAGCCAACCTGCCAATTTTCCTCTCAATTCATTGCTTCTCAAATTCAGCACTTCCAGACTCTCCCTGACACAGCCAGAAAAAACTTCTGCAGCCATCATCATCTCTCCATCAAATATATTAGATGACAGATCCAAAATCCCCAAGTTACAAAGCTTTTTAATGCTGGATGGAATTGCCCCCACGAAATCATTGACTCCAAGCCGAAGAACCTCAAGAGAGGCCATGCTATTGAAGGCATCAGGTATCGAACCATGGAAATGATTGAATTGAAGATTGAGTTCTACTAGACTGCTGATATTGAACAACCACTCTGGGAGCTTAGAGTCAAACTCATTGTTCGAAAGATCAAGGGTGGCAAGAGAAGAGAGATTAAGATATGAGATTGCGGCAGGAATGATTGAAAGACTACAAAAGGGCAAGTGAAGAACCAAGAGAGAAGGCAATGCATTGACCGCATGAAACCAGTCAGATGCCTTTGCAAGGGTCACCCCACCCATGTCAAGATACAGCAAGGAAGAAAGATAAGAGAGCCATTGAATATCATCAGAATTCAAATCATACAAAGAGTACAATGAATTGAGATCAAGGTACTCCAAGTTCGAAAGATTACCAAGCTGATGAGGAATTCTCCCACTAAAGCCCGCATTGGATAGGTTAAGATATCTAAGTTGCTTCATCGAACCAATAAACTGTGGGATGCTTTGTCCAACAAAATTGTTTGAGCTCAGGTCCAAGTACTTTAGGTGCTTGAGGTCAAGTAAAGAAGAACCAATCTCACCTCCCAATAGCCACTCAGTGGAAGGATCGTTGGATAGATGCTGGTATCTAAGGTCGATGGCGATGACATGCCCAGTTTCGTTGTCGCAGTCCACACCCGTCCATTCACAGCAGTATGCACCCGTCCATGAGGAGAGAAGCCGATGAGGATCTTCCAGGCCGGCCTTGAACTTGAGGAGTGCTTGCCTTTCACTTTGTACGCATCTCATGTTGGTTTCTCCATTGCAGTGGCTGATTCCTTTGGTGAAGCAAAGATATCCAAATAGCAATGCAACAAACGAGCTAAAATTAGCCATAATATTACAGCACTAATTAAATAACAAAGTTCAGCAGCACTCAAATGTCTAATGAATTTAAGCTACAAGCCAACAACCTTGCTTTCTTGGCTTTTTTCATTCTTTCTTGTGCAGAAAACGGTCTTATTTATATTATACTATAGAGACTGAAACCAGACGTACGTGCTACTCCAGGCAAAGCAAGAGAATTCAAACTCATGCCCAAAACCAATGATTTTGTTGACATTTGACGAGGAATGGTCCAACCAATTAAATTTTTTTATAATATTGACCAAATTGGATGGTCAGATACGACGAGCCATTCAATTAAGTAGCAGTCTTCGCCGACTCCCGTGCTATTCTCCACGGAGACAAAAGTAAGAATGAATAAAAATAAAAGCCTCAAAAAGCGAAAAAAAAAATCAGATTAAGTATTTCCATTACTATGGTTACACTAGAAATAGATGATTTTGTTTAGCAAAATATAAATAGATGAAATAGATTATCCTAGAGAAAAAAAAGGCCTTGTCCTCGAAGCAGAGAACAGCGTAACTATAACTAAAAGGGTCATTAATTATTTTGCTAGCTAGCATAACAGGATGTCAGTCAACTAACTCGCCGCACTAAACAATCTCTACACAGCTAATTAAATCTATGTTTAATAACTGTGATGTGGATGTGACGGAAAGGAAGCCTTTCAAATTGTTGCAACTTGTAACGGTCATTTCTTCTAGCCGTGTTCCTGAGCGTTTGCCCATTTTCGACGAAGAGTGGTCGTAAGACCTTGGCGTAATGAACCAATTCGTGAAGCATCTGGTCCATAATGTCACTCTCAAGCCCTCCTGCGTTTTAGACAAGAAACTAATCTTCTGACCGTTCTGAACATCTGCAGAAAATTTCATAATATCAATGGTGATTTCGGTCACTGCTTGCTAATTGAGAAAAAAAAAAGAAGACCAACGTTGGCTGTGCTCTACAATTGAAGCAATTATGTTCACGGATACGAGTTCGCGTGTGCAGAACATAGGAAAAGAGAGAAGGCCGAAACAGGGTTTGGACGACGTAGAACACGACCATAAGGTTGCCTTGGCAGTCCGTTGGCTGGGCTAAGCTATAGCGGTGTTTAAGCATTGCATTTGGTTTGATGGCAGATCCGAATAGAGAGGCCGAGGCGAGGATTGTGCACTAGTACTGACAGCAGCAGCAGGCCAAAGGATCGACTAGAGGCAATGCATAAACTGGCAGCCTTGGCTAGGAGTTGGCTTAGTTGATAATATTGAATTTTTTTTTATATGGACTATTATTTATTGTTAGTGTTTTTAAATTTATAAAATTGATTGAATAAATTTGATCCAATAATATAAGCGAGATGAGCACACTCTTAATAAATGTGATTCATATGGTTTTGAACTTAAGTTCATCTCTATTGAATGTTGTGATTGATTGTTTTTATGAGTCTGAAGCTCAATAGTAACCTATGATAAGAAGGTCTTTTTAAGATTTTATTATAAATAAATCAAGCGTTTTCTTCTTTCCTTATACTGCAATCAGTTTTTTCATCAAGAATACTGCCTAAGAAAGGAATAACAAGAGAAAGATCTAAGCCTCTTGGAATCTCCGCAGCTTTCACACAATGGCACAAATCGATATGAATTTTATTTTATTATTATTTGGTGTTCTAATTACACATATGTGATCTAAAAAATCCTAATATGCGATATCAGAGTAGGTATATGTGGATTTAGAACCAAAATTCTTGTCATTTTATGAGGATTTCATGCATGTCCATGCCTATATATTTTTTTGAATCATGAATCTTTTAAGGTTGTGGTTTGTTTGGCTGCCTAGATATTTAGTATAGATTTTTAGGATTTTTGGATTAGATTGGGCCTGGATTTGTTTTTTCTAATCGCTTTCATTAGGTTTAACAATTTTTCTTTATTAAAAAAAGTGATCGAAAGGGAATGAGTCCCTGTTTTCTTCTTCCTCAGTTTTAGAGATCTCTTGATCTTTTTTGAAGCTTTTGATTTCTCTTTAATCAAATAAAGATAACCATAATGCAAAAAGCTATCAATAAAAGTAATAAGATACTTATTACCACACAAGGTGGGCAACATAGATCCACTAATATGGCTTGCACTCTTATTCATAAACTTAGCTAACTTATCCTAAATGTAATCAACACAGGTCTCTATATCTTCAAAATTAAGAAAGGATAATATATTGTCTTTTATAAGTCCTTTAACTTTCCTTATAGAAATGTAACCTAGATGTTTATGCCACAACATTGAGAACTTTTATTTAGTTAGGGTCTTTTATAAGTCCTTTTGGATATAAACTTTTCTAGAGCAATTATTTATACTCATTATCAAGAGTCAAACTTAGTCTATATAAACCATCAGATAAAAAAAAAATTTCAACAACTTGTGAATTAAAAATCAAATCAATCTTTTCATTTCCAATACAAAAATAATATCTAACTTTATTCAAAATAGAAATTGAAATTAAATTCCATATGAAGGATGGTACATAAAATGTCTTTTTTAAAACTTCAACTTCTGCATCATTCCCAACTTCAAGATTGGCTTCTCCATCACTCGGTTTCTATTTGTTTTTAAACCTCTGTAAAGTAATAGCAACATTAATAGTTGCTCCATTATCAAGTCACCATGAGTGTAATAGATCATTGACTAAACTAGATTCAAAATGAACACAAGCTAAGAAATTGTCTTTCTGTTTATTCTTCTTTTCTAACTAATACTTGTAGTAAGTACACTCGCTTTTCTGATGTTCTCTTTTCTTGTAAAAGAACCAGTGAACATATTTCTTAATGGCAGCCTTAGAACCTCATGTACCTTGAGTCTAACCTTTACCATGCCTTCCTGAACCTTCTTAGAGGGGCCCATGTTTAGACTTTCTAAGGTTTGTAGATCTTTTACCTTAGTTGGGTTTATAATTGGACACAAGTAGGGCACCTTCACCCTTTTCCTTTTTAAGCATTTCTTCTTCAAAGACACATTTAGAAATAAGGTCATTTACACTCTTAAGTCTCATCCAAGGCAATATAAGTAGTTTTAATTTGGCTAAACTTAATAGGTAGGGAATTAAGAGCATGATGAACCACGAACTTATCAGGAAGGATAATGGCATAGGCTCTCGGCTTAGTTTAAATATGAACCATTTTCATGATAAAGCCTCTAACACTACCCATATTATCATATCTCATACCCATTAACTCGCTCATGAGTTTTTCTAGTTCAGATTTATGATATCTTTGTCTTATAGTAGTCAAAAATTTCTTGGATTATTGGTCTTAGGTAATCCCCTTATAAGATGCTCAGAAATAGACCTTTTCATACATGCAAGCCCAAATGATTTGACACACTCACTTAGCATAAAATTCATTCTATTCAGGAGTGCTCTCATCAATGGTTTAGGAGGCTCTCTCTCATGTAAAGCCAGCCCAATATCATTAATCCTTAGGGCAAACTCAAAATCCTCTTTCTATCTCTTATAATTGGAGCCAATTAAGATTTTAATAGTAGCATGGTTATTATTCACTATAAAGGAGATTGTTCAAGATAAAAATGCAATAATTAGAATATGGGCAATAAATAATAAAATAATTTCAATACATTGAAGTCTTGATCCATCATCATAAACTTTCTTTTGAGCAGAAAACACAATATATTAGTGAAATCTCTCTACGTGAGTAAATCATAAGAATATACCTTTAAGAAAACTATCCCTTTTGGGTAGATAAATTCTTTGAGATAATGTACCCTCTAATATAAGGCTCAATGTTTATCCTCAAAATTACAATATATAATAACCTACTTTGGATAGGCAATTGTATGCTGTAACTTAAAATCTCATAACACCAATATGACAAAAAATTTACAAGCATCAATTGATGAACCACTTTAGTAGCTAAGCACCTATATCAATTATAAAATTCTTCTAAAATGAGATAACTAATATTGCCCAAAACAATATGCATATGCAACCAGATGTATGCATATGATCACTCAATATAAGATCCATAATTTGTATGTACCTCCATGAGCTATAAATATTAAACACTGCATTCAAACCATATGTCTTGAATTTGACAAGCAACAATTATATTTTATACACATTCTATATAGACTATGAGCACATAAATTATTTACTATAAATAGATAAAATAATACATATTTTATTTAATCTTGCAAAATGAAATATAATTTACAATCAATTTGAACTTTTAGAATAAGGCATAAATGTCAAGAAATAAACAATCATAATGCATAATTAAACTACAAAATAAATTCTAAATATTAGACCTAGATCAAGTTAGGCTAAGGCCCAAAACAAGGCTTGGCCTAAATTGGTGTGGCTTCAAACTTGGCCTTGGCCCATGATTGGTCTACAACCCAAATTAGAGTCTAAATTTAGGATTTGTTTGGTTCAATATTAGAATCAGAATTAGAATCACTCATTCACTCTTCCTGCTTAATTCAATTAGGAATCTGAATCAGAATTAGATTGATTTTTATTCCTATTATTTAGTTTGTTTTAACCTTGAAATAAGAATCAGTCTAGATTTTCAATTTTGCTCCTGAGACAAAAGCTTTAATATTTATTTCACAAATAAAAAGATATAAGATTGATAATAATAAAATCATAATAAAATATATTTATATTATGATTATGCAAATAAAATAGCATTAAGTTTAAGTCTAAGCACCGTTGAGTGCCAAAGAAGAGAAAAAGAATAGATCCTAGGGGTTTTCACTCTAGGGTTTGACTAGTTTTATTTTAATGTATGATAATATTATATACTTGGCAAGAGAATTGTGATAATGATGGCATGATAAGAGTGTCACAAGGTGGAAAAAGGTGGCATCAGGTGAGAGGAGAGGGCGGGTGAGATGATGAGAATAGGTACGGTAACTAAAATGGGAGCCACAATCTTGATGAAGAGTCCAAATTACTAATTCTTCCTAAAACATTGATACAGCTCAGAAACATACACAAGAATAAAAGAAATTTTAAATTTTAAGAAAACTTTATTATGAGTTTTCTTAGGAGTATTATTTTCATCCTACTATTTTTAGGAGACTTATCTTAGGAATCCTTTTTTTTAAGAGTCTTATTTTGTTTATATCGAATTAGTTTGTGATTTTAGCATTTGATTATAGTAAATTTTCTATTGGGCTAATTTTGCTTTATAAATAGGGCCCTAGTATGCTCCATTGAATACAATAAATTGAGTAATAAAATTGTAAAAGATTGTTCTCTTATCTTGGCTTGGAATTATTGTGAAGGAAAAGTTTCTTTTATCATAAAGAAAGTAGGTAAATATTACTTCTATGGAGCTTATAGAGAAAGTTAATTTGAAAGTCATACTATATTCAAAGTCTTACAATGCATCTTGGTTCAATAGTTCTGTGCTTACAGTAAGGCATAAATATCTCATAACCTTTAGATAAGGCAAAGTTTGTTTTAATGAAGCTTGGTGTGATGTCTTTCCTATGAATATTTGCGATATAATAGTATATCGACCATGGATTTATGATAAGGATGTTATTCATTATGAAAAAAAAACACATATACTTTTACAATAAATGAGGTAGACCTCAAATTGCATCTCCAAAATGAGTTATCTAACCTTAACAATAAACAACTAACTAACAAGTCAGCCAAAGAGATGAGGAAGTAAGGAATTTTTTAAGATTACATAAGTGCAACTTTGAATAAGAAAGTTTCATCAACATAAGAACTTTTAGATTCAAAGAATGTTGATGACAAATTAGAAAATAAGAAAGATAATATAAAGGTAGCTTAGTGAATAAAGCAATAAATTCAGAAGAAAATTTTGACTCTAATGAAACAATGGTAGAGAAAGCTTTGGAAAAGTAATATATAAGTAACTATAAGGATCATTCTTCTGATTTACAGAAAGAAAATAAAAGAAAACCTGAGAAGTTATGAAAATTATAAGAAGCACACGATTGGATTAACAAATTCAATCAAACAATTTTTTTCCCTAGAAACCTACTTTAGGTGAACAAAAGAAAAGATATTTCAATAAATAGATTAATTATTTGAATGCAAAAGAAAATTAAAGGCAAAAAAAGAGCAATATCATAATGATACATTATCACACATTACCAAAAAGTAAAATTTCAATGAAAAGGATCATAGAAATATTGGTTGCTATTTCTTTGATCGTGAATTTATAGAAAAAGGGCAAGAAAAACTTAAACTAAAGAGAAAAGAGAGGTTGGTTAAAATGATTTTGCAGGAAAAGCAAATCGTATAATTTTAAAGGCTCACATTATGTTCTTGAAGATCATATATGGATTACTTGCAACAATTTTCTCTAGTTTCTTGCAATAATGTTCTCTAGTTTCTGAAGTTTCTATTTGGCTCTATCTCTTGTTATCTTTGCCTCATGTTGGTTAAGGGCTCATGCCTCCTCTTAATTAATGGAATTCTGTACTTTTGTTTTTTCTTTATAAATCGGATGTTGTGGTTTTTGCCTTCATTGTTTGTGCCTTTCTTCAATATTTTAATCTCATGAAAGCTTTAATAAACAATGTGATTGCTTAAATACTTTAATAGTTACTTTTTCCTGCAATGATACATTAGGCAATTTCTCCGCGGTTAGTAGTTGCCTCTTTCTTCTTCTCCTTATGTCCTTAAAGATTGCAAATCAAATTAAGCCAATACAATTGGGATTATTCAAGCTTGCTAGTAGATCCTCTTCATTGTAATATTATTCTCTGAAATGTGAGGGGTTGTAAAGACCCTTTTAATAAGAGAGCTATCCATGACATTATCTTTTTTTGTAATTATGAAATTATCCTCCTCCAAGAAATCAAAGCATTGTCTCTCTCCCTATTGCTCAGATGTAGTAACCCAAGAGGGGGGTGAATTGGGTTATTCAAAAAATTTAATAGTTATGCAGATATATGTGCTTTTAACCCTAATTTTGATTTGCAGCGGTGAAGTGGGGTGCACAGAATAATAACAACAGAAAAGCAAACAACACAAATACACAAAAGTTTATAGTGGTTCGGTGCCAAACTCAGCACCTACATCCACTCCCCAACACCTTTGGGAATTTTACTAATCGTATCACAACGATTATAACCTCTAGCCGAACCAGGCTAGCCCTCTTGTTTATATGGCACAAGGCAGCCAAAAACCCCTAGCCAAACCTAGGCTAGTCCTCTTGTTTAAATGGCACAAGGAAGCCAACAACAAGCCAGGGTTCACTAACCATTTTTCAAGATAATCAGAGTATGTAAAGGAGAAGCTCCTACAATGAGCAAATATTCTGAATATACTTTACAACTTTTGAAGCAATAAACTCAGCAATAAATGAACTAGGTTGAAGCAACTGAAGTCTTGAATGCTTGAAAAGCTTCAATGATTCGGACGACCTTTCGGAGCAAGGAATGAACTTGAATGCCCAGCAACCACTCAACAAATATGCAATGAAGGCTTTTTCTTGGATTTTTCTCTCTTTGAAATTTCTTTTTCAAAAATCATCTAGGTGTGCTACTAATCCCAGCTATTTATATCCATCTAACAAGAAGATATCCATTAGATACATAAGAAATAAATGAAAATAATAACGGAAAGAAAATATAACCGTTAAACATGTTTCCCTTAAGCATTGAATGCAGATCTCCATTTGAGGAAGGATGAGCACTTTAAAAATTCAAAAATTCAAAAGTTAAATATAGCTTGAAATAGCAAGAGAGAGAGAGAGAAAGAGCACTCTTAAAAGCTTAGGCGTGGTGGACTGAAAAATGGCTCCAGGTAGCTGAGGATATGAATGACATCGTCCAAGAATGAAGCAAGAGACCTCAGTTAGCTAACTAGAGAGGTCACAGCAAAAGAATCATCTAGAGGCAGCACTTCAGTCAGCTTGGCAGCTAACTAAGCGAAAGTCAGTTAGCTCTTTAGCTAACTATCAGAGAAAAAGTAACGGCAGAAAAAAATTCATGCATTCATAGTTAGCTCTCAGCTAACTCAATTTGGAATCCTCTCGGCTGCAGGAGAAAAAAGAAGACAACTAGTTAGCTGAATAGCTAACTGAAGAATGGCCAATTAGCTCACGAGCTAACTAGAAGCAAAAGCAACATATTGTTTGTCCAGCTTAGTTAGCTCTCCAGCTAACTGAGCAAAATGGCAGCCATCCGTTCTGATATAATAGTTAACTCTCCAGCTAACTAACCAACAGTCAGCTAGCTCTTTAGTTAACTGAATTTTGAATCCCCACGGCTGAGACGTTCCCTGTGAAAATCAGTTAGCTGAGCAGTTAGCTCCAGGATGAAATAGTTAGCTAAGCAGTTAACTAAAAGAAACGTCAGCTAGCTAGAAGGAGTTTCAGTTAGCTATCAAGAAATCCAGCCATCTAGCTAAAATTGGAGGGTGTTCGGCCAATGCACTGTGACGAGCAAATCAGTTAGCTGAAGGAATTCCAGCTAGCTAACAAGCTAGCTCACCAGTTGACTAAAAAAAAGGACGTTCGGCCAGGCACCTGAGACAAGTTTCTTAGTTAGCTGAAAGGGCTTCAGCTAGCTAACCAGTTAACTCCAAGCAAAATAAAAATATCTAAAGCAAAGTAAAATAAAGTACTTTCTTACCAGTCAATTTTGCTTGAAGATACTTACTTGCAAGGCGACTGAACTTCCCTGTATCAATCTTAGAATTGCTTAATTTATTGTTATTAAATTTTTAAATACTAAAAAATAAATTGTTGATATTTTTACTAAGCCACTTGATGAAACAAAATTTTATGAAATCAGAAGAGAATTAGGGATGTTTGATCCAACCATTTAATTTTGGAATGTTGAATAGGATTTTTAGTTAAACTAATTGCACTTGTATTATCACATTTTATAGGTATGGCTTTTTGTTTAATACCATAATCTTCTAGTTGTTGCTTAATCCATAAGATTTGAGCACAGCAACTCCCAGCTGCAACATACTCGGCCTCGGCAGTAGATAGTGCTACTGAAGTTTGCTTTTTGCTAAACCATGAAATTAAGTTAACACCTAGAAACTGGCAAGTTCCAGTGGTTGATTTCCTATCTAATTTACATCCAGCAAAGTCTGAGTCAGTGTATCCTATTAAGTCAATGCTAGATTGTTTGTTATACCATATACCTAAATTTATTGTTCCATTTAGATATTTAAATATTCTTTTAACAGCATGCAAGTGTAATTCTTTAGGATTTGCTTGATATCTAGCACACATGCAAACACTGAATAAGATATCTGGTCTACTAGCAGTTAAATATAACAAAGATCCAATCATACCTCTATATAATTTTAAATCAACAGATTTTTCAGAATTATAAGTTTCAAGTCTACATGATGAGCTCATAGGGGTACCGATACTCTTGGATGTCTCCATGCCAAACTTCTTGATCATTTCTTTGGTATATTTAGATTGGCTTATGAAGATCCCATCTTTGCTTTGTTTAATTTGAAGTCCGAGGAAGTAATTCAGCTCACCCATCATACTCATCTCGAACTCTCCTGCATAAGCTTAGCAAAGTCTTTGCACAAAGATTCATTAGTGGCACCAAATATGATATCATCAACATAGATTTGAATAACTAATATATCTTTATTTTGCCTTTTAATAAATAAAGTTGTATCCATAGTTCCTCGAATAAAATTATTACTAATCAAGAATTTGCTTAATCTTTCATACCATGCCCGGGGCGCTTGTTTCAAACCATACAAAGCTTTGTTTAATTTGAAAACGTGGTTTGGAAACAGATGATTTTCAAATCCGGGTGGTTGTTCCACAAAAACTTGTTCAGCAATATATCCATTCAAGAAGGTACTTTTAACATCCATTTGATATAATTTAAAATCCATATAACAAGCATAAGCAAGAAGTAATCTAATAGCTTCTAATCTAGCAACAGGGGCATAAGTTTCATCAAAATCAATTCCCTCTTCTTGATTATAACCTTTAGCTACTAATCTTGCCTTATTTCTAATTATATTACCATGTTCATCTAATTTGTTTCTGTAAACCCATTTAGTTCCAATAATTTGATGATCATGTGGTCTTTCAATAAGAGTCCAAACATTATTTCTTTCAAATTGGTTAAGTTCCTCATGCATGGCATTAATCCAATCAATATCATCTTTAGCATCATCATAGCATTTAGGTTCAATTTTAGATACAAATGCTAAATTATTACAAGCATCTCTAAATGATGATCTAGTTCTCACTCCTTGAGAAGGATCACCAATAATTTGATCTTTAGGGTGACTAAGAACATACCTCCATCCTCTTTCTAATTCATCATTACCTTGTGAGGCTTCAGGTAGGTCAGCGTTCCCTTCTTCACTTACCTCTTGTGTATCGTTCTTGTCCTTTAATGTGATGTCCTTGAATTGATCTTCAATGTCATCTGCATCATTTATACCTTTTCCCTTCCTTGATGGAAGATCATTAGATTCATCAAAGATAACATGAATTGATTCTTCAACTACTAAAGTCTTTTTGTTGAATATTCTAAAAGCTCTACTATGTAAAGAATATCCGAGAAAAATTCCTTCATCAGACTTAGCGTCAAATTTATCAAGGTTTGATTTTCCATTATTTAATACAAAACATCGACATCCAAAGACATGAAAATAACTATATTAGGTTTTCTTCCTTTCCAAAGTTCATACGGAGTCTTTTTTAAAACAGGTCTGATTAATGCACGATTTAAAATATAGCATGCAGTGTTAATAGCTTCTGCCCAAAAATATTTAGGAAGATTGCTTTCACACAACATGGTACGCGCCATTTCCTCTAATGTTCTATTCTTTCTTTCAACTACTCCATTTTGTTGTGGTGTTCTTGGTGCAGAAAAATTATGTTCAATTCCATTTTCATTACAAAATTCTTCAAAAGATTTATTTTCAAATTCTTTTCCATGATCACTTCGTATTGACAAAACGAAGAATTCTTTTCATTTGTAATTCTTTTAAATAATTTTTGAAATGCTGAAAATGCTTCGTCTTTACTAGATAGAAATAAAACCCATGTAAAGCGAGAAATCATCAATAATAAAAACCGTATCTTTTACCTCCTAGACTAGTGGTTCTTGTAGGACCGAATAAATCCATATGCAAGAGCTCCAAGGTCTAGTGGTTGAAACAAAATTCTTTGATTTAAAAGAAACTCGGGTTTGTTTTCCAAATTGACAAGCATTGCAAATCTTATCTTTTTCAAAAACAAGTTTTGGCAAACCATGTACTAAATCCTTTTTAATTAATTTAGATAGTAAATCCATGCTTGCATGAGCTAGCCTACGATGCCATAACCAACTATTATCAGTTTTATTAGTAGCAACTAGGCAATCAATATTTTGATCATGCAAATCATTTAAATTAACAATGTATACATTACCATGCCTTTGACCAACAAATTTCATGTTTTCATTAGCAGGATTTTTAACAATGCATAAGGATGATTCAAATGTAACATTAAATCCTTTGTCACATAATTGACTAATGCTAAGTAAATTGTGTTTCAGTCCTTTCACAAGCAAAACATTATCAATATAAGCATGAGGTGTGATACCTATTTTTCCAATGCCAATTATTTTTCCTTGGCCATTATCACCGAAAGTAACAACACCTCCATCTTTTGCTTCCAAAGTGATGAATTGTGATTCATCACCGGTCATGTGTCTTGAGCACCCGCTGTCCAAGTACCATTGTCTTTTAATTGCTCGGGTTGCAAGACACACCTGCATACACAATTTCAATTTTTGTTCTTAGGTACCCAAGCTTTCTTGGGTCCTTTAGGGTTAGTCAAAATGGTTCCTTTTGGGATCCATATTTTTCTTATCTTTTGTGTTTGACAAATATAAGCTTTGTGTCCAATTTTTCCGCATTTAAAACATGTAATTTTAGTAGAATCATCAGCATGCTCATAAATATTTTTTAGAAATTTTTGTCTTTCAAGAGGATTGTATCCAAGACCAGCTCTATTGTAAACAGCTCTTTGACTATTTAAAATCATTTCTAATTTTTCTGAGCTTAGTGTAAATCTATCAACAATTGATTTTAATTTATTCACTTCATTTTTCAAATCTTGGTTTTGTTTTGACAATGATTCATTATCCTTTGAAAACTTTTCTTTTTCAATGGTAAGATTTTTGATTTCATTTTTCAAATCCCTATTCTTTGAACTTAAATTTGTGAAATCATCAATCAGTTCATAAAATGCACCATGCAGCTCATCAAAAGTAAAATCATCTAAAAGTTAGGGCTTACCTCATCATTATCAGCCATGAAGCAAACATTAGCAACTTCAGTTTTCTCTTCATTTTCTGAACTTGTAGCTTCACTGTCGCTCCAAGTGGCCATCATTGCCTTTTTCTTTATTTTTTAGATGCCTTCTTTAATAGTGGACAATCTGGTCTGATGTGTCCAGGCTTCTTACACTCATAGCATGTTGGAGGTTCACTCTTTTCCTTATCTTTGCTATGATCTCCTTTGACAAAATGCTTTCTTTTTCCAAATCTCTTTTTCTTCATGAACTTTTAAATTTTCTTGAAATAAGTGCCATATCATCATCTTTCTCACTATCACTTGTGGTTTCTTCACTCTCATCTTCTTGAGTTGCACTCTTCAATGCCATGGTCCTTCTCTTCTTTGAATCATCTTCATCAATATGTTGTCGTTGCTGAAGTTCGTGAGTCATCAAAGAACCAACCAACTCTTCAAGTGATAAGTTGTTGAGATCTTTTGCTTCTTGAATTGCTGTGACTTTTGCTTCCCATGTCCTAGGTAAAGATCTTAAGATTTTTCTAACTAGATCACTGTTAGCATAAGATTTTTCCAAACTTTTCAAACCATTAATGATATCAGTAAATCTAGTAAACATATCAGTAATATTTTCAGCAGGTCCATCTTAAATAATTCATACTTATGAACAAGCATATTTATTTTGGATTCCTTGACTTGATTTGTACCCTCATGGGTGACTTCAAGTCTATCCCATATTTCCTTAGCAGACATACATGTAGATATGCGATTAAACTCATTTGCATCAAGCGAGCAATAAAGAACATTCATAGCCTTAGCATTTAATTGAGCTAATTTCTTATCTTGCTCATCCCATTCAGATTCAGGTTTTGCAATATTGACATTTTCAATCATAATAGTGGGTGTGTGAGGTCCATTAATTATGATTCCCCATAAATCATAATCTAGTGCTTGAATGAAGATTTTCATTCGTGCTTTCCAATATGTGTAGTTTGTTCCATTGAACAAAGGTGGTCTATTAGTTGATTGTCCCTCAATCAACATGGAATTCATTGGGATTACTATTGATCTTTGGCTCCAAGCTAATCAAAGCTATAGAAATCAAGAGCACGCTGCTCTGATACCACTTGTTGCCCAGATGTAGTAACCCAAGAGGGGGGTGAATTGGGTTATTTAAAAATTTAATAGCTATGCAGATGAATGTGCTTTCAACCCTAATTTAGATTTGCGGTGGTGAAGTGAAGTGCACAGAATAATATCAACAGAAAAGAAAGCAATCACAAAACACAGGAGTTTATAATGGTTCGGTGCCAAACTCAGCACCTACATCCACTCAACAAATATTCAATGGAGGCTCTTTTCTTGGATTTTTCTCTCTTTGAAATTTCTTTTCAAAAATCGTCGTCTAGGTGTGCTTCTAATCCCAGCTATTTATAACCATCTAATAAGAAAATATCCGTTAGATACATAAGAAATAAATGGAAATAATAACAGGAAAAAATATAACCGTTAAACATGTTTTCCTTAAGCATTGAATACAGATCTCCATTTGAGGAAGGATGAGCACTGTAAAAATTCAAAAATCAAAAGTTAACTATAGCTTGAAATAGCAATAGAGAGAGAAAGAGAGAAAGAAACTCTTTAGGCGGCGGTGGACTGAAAGAGAGAAGCTCAGGTAGCTGAGAAATGAATGCAATCGTCCAAGAGTAAAATAATAACCCCCAGCTAGCTAATCAGTTAGCTAACCAGAGAGGTCATAACAAAAGAAACAATATGAGGCAGCATGTTAGTTAGCTCGGCAGCTAACTCGCCAGCTAACTCCATTTGAAATCCAAACGGCTGTAGGAGAGAGATAGGATAGCTAGTTAGCTGAATAGCTAACTAAAGAATGGCCAGTTAGCTCACGAGCTAACTAGAAGCAAAAATACTATGCTATCCGTCCAGCTTAGTTAGCTCTCCAGCTAACTGAGCAAAAAGGCAGCCAGTTGACTGAATAAAGTAGCTAACTCTCCAGCTAACTAGCCAATCGGCAGCTAGCTCTCCAGTTAACTAAAATTTAAATCCATTCGGCTGCAACATTCCCTGTGAAAAATAGTTAGCTAACCAGTTAGCTCAGGATGAAATAGTTAGCTAAGCAGTTAACTAAAAGAAACGTCAGCTAGCTAGAAGGAGTTACAGTTAACTAACAAGACATCCAGCCAGCTAGCTAAAATGGAAGGGTGTTCGGCCAAACCACTGTGACATGATTTTTAGTTAGCTAAAGGAATTCCAGCTAGCTAACACCAGTTAACTAAAATAAAAGGACGTTCGGCCAGGCACCTGAGACAAGTTCCTTAGTTAGCTGAAAGAGCTTCAGCTAGCTAACAAACGAACTCACCAGATAGCTGAAATAAAGGGACGTTCGGCCATCTTACTGAGACAAGTGTTTTAGTTAGCTGAAGAAACTTCAGCTAGCTAACAAGCTAACTAGATAGCTAGCTAAAATGCAAGATGGTTCGGCCCATACACTGTGAAACTTTTTCAGCTAGCTGAAAGTCGTGCCAGTTAGCTAAATAGACTAACAAGCTAACTAACCAGTTAACTCCAAGGCTAATAATCATATTCAAAGCAAATTAAATGAAGTACTTTCTTATCAGTCAATTTTGCATGAAGATACTTACTTGCAAGGCGACCGAACTTACCTGTATCAATCTTAGAATTGCTTAATTTATTTTGTAATCATCAAAATCAATCTGGGGTCAACACACCCCCCCCCCTCTTGGATTGCCATCTGGGCCAACAATTGGTATCAGAGCTAGTGCTCATTTCTAGTTGATCTAACGATCAAGAGTTAAAGATACAAATGGCAACACAAGCTGGATCATCTTTTGCTTAAGGTCAATCCACTAATAGGCTACCTCTGTTTAATGGCTCTAATTATTCATATTGAAAAGCGAGATTGAGGATTTTCATTCAAGCTTTAGATTATGAATTATGGAGTGTCATTACAAATGGACCTAGTACACCCACACACATTGTAGATGGTTCAATAGTTCCTAAGCCCGAAAGGGATTGGAATGAGAATGATAGAAAAATGGCTTATCTCAATGCAAAAGCCATGAATGTTTTATATTGTTCTTTGGATGCAAATGAATTCAACATAATATCTACTTGCATTTAGCCAAAGAAATTTGAAATAAACTAGAAGTTACCCATAAGGGTACTAACCAAGTAAAAGAATCCAAAATTAACATTCTAGTGCACAAATAAGAATTGTTTAGCATGGAACAAACTGAATCAATCACATGCATGTACACTAGATTCACTGATATTGTTAATGGTTTAAAAAGTCTTGGTAAGACTTATACTAATTCTGAATTGGTGCGTAAAATTCTTAGATCTCTTCCAAGAACATGGGAAGCAAAAGTAACTGCAATCCAAGAATCCAAAGACTTGAATGTTCTACCTTTGGAGGAGCTACTTGGATCCTTAATGACCTATGAGCTGACAATGAAGCAGCATCAAGAGGAAGAAGTCAAGAAGAAAAGAACCATAGCACTTAAGGCTGCAGAAAAGGAAATAAGCAGCAGTGAGAAGAAGATGATGATGATGAAACAGCTCTCCTTGCAAAGAAGTTTAGAAAGTTTATGCAAAGAAGGAGACCCTTCCATAAAAGGAAATTGGGAATTAAAATGGAAGGAGAAAAGAAAAAAAAAAGATAAAGAGAAAGAACCCTTGACATGTTATGAATGCAAAAAGTTGGGGCATTTTCGATCTAAATGTCCTCAACTAAAGAAGGATTACAAGAAGAAGAAAAAGCCTATGTTGTAACTTGGAGTGATAGTGAAGAGTCTTCATCTGAAGAAGAACAAAAAGAGGTTGCAAACATATGCTTCATGGTAGACGACGAAAATGAGGTAAATTCCGAAGCCCATGATGACTTTACATTTGATGAATTATATGATGCTTTCAATGAGTTAGTTAGTGATTTTAAGATTTTGAGAATGAAAAACAAATCTTTGAAAATTGAAAACCTAAATCTTCTCAAAGAGAAAAATGAACTAATTCTTGAGGTTAAAAATCTAAAATCTGAAAATGAAAATGTTTTAAAAGAAAAGGAATCAATTTCAAATGAAAATATTAATTTGAAGAAAGAAATTGATAAGCATAAGAACATTGTTGATAAATTTACATATAGCTCAGAAAACTAAATTTGTTTTAAGTAATTAAAGAGTTGTATTTGATAAAGCTGGTTTAGGATATAAACCACACATGAAACAAAAATATGTCAATAATTTTTTTGTAAAAAAAATGATATTTCATGTTATCATTGAAATAAAAAAGGACATAAATCTTATGAATGCAATTTTAGAAAAACTAATAAGAATTTAAATATTAAAGGCAAGAAAATATGGGTTCCAAAAGGAACAATCTTTATTGCTATTAACCATGAAGGACCCAAGAAAGCTTGGGTACCTAAACATAAGATTTGATTATCTTACAGGAGTGTCTTGCAGCCAAAGGATCAAAACGAAAGTGTATCTTAATAGTGGCTGCTCAAGACACATGACGGGTGACAAGGATCAATTCATCACCCTTAAAGATAAAAGAAGAGGAGTTGTTACCTTTAGAGACAATGGCCAAGGCCAAATCATGGAATTTGGTAAAATTCAAATAACTCCATCCACTTTTATAGAAAATGTTTTATATGTTGTTGGTTTAAAACATAACTTAATTAGCATTAGCCAATTGTGTGATAAAGGTTTCAAAGTTTCATTTGAAGCTTCTATTTGCACTGTTTCTAATCCCATTGACAATAGTATTATATTTGTTGAAAATAGAAATGGCAATGTATACTTAATTGATTTAGACATTTTGTCTACTAGTAATCATTGCTTAATTACTGATAATGCTAAAGTAAATGAGATTGAATGGCTATGGCATCATAGATTAGGTCATGCAAGCACACACTTAATTTCAAAATTAATTAGAATGGATTTAATTAAAGGTCTTCCAAACTAGATTTTGAAAACAATAGAATTTGTGATGCATGTCAATTTGGAAAACAAACTAGAAATTCTTTCAAATATAAAAATATTGTTTCCACTTCTAGGCCACTAGAGCTACTACATATAGACCTTTTTGGACCTACTAGAACCACCAGTCTAGGAGGAAAGAAATATGAACTTGTGATAGTAGATGATTACTCTATATATACTTGGGTTTTATTTTGGCTCACAAAGATGAGACTTTCTCGATATTCCTGAAATTTTTTAAGAAAGTCACAAATGAGAAAAACAACACCATAGTGTCTCTTAGAAGTGATCATGGAACAGAATTTGAAAATCATCAATTTAAAAATTTTGTATTAAAAATGGTATTCATCATAATTTTTCTGCACCTAGAACACCACAACAAAATGGAGTCGTAGAAAGGAAAAATAGAACATTAGAAGATATGGCCCGTACCATGCTATGTGAAAGCCAACTCCCAAAGTACTTCTGGGCGGAAGCTATAAACACAGCATGTTACATCCTTAATAGAGCTTTAATTATGCCAATTCTTAAGAAAACTCCCTATGAACTATGGCATAATAGGAAATCTAACATTAGTTATTTTCATGCATTCGGTTGTCGATGTTTTATTCATAACAATGGTAAGGACAATCTTGGAAAGTTTGATGCCAAATCTGATAAAGGAACATCTTTAGGTTATTTAACATCTAGTAAAGCATATAGAGTATTTAACAAGAATATTTAATTGTAGATGAATCAATTCATGTAGTATTTGATGAGTCTTTAGCATCAAGTTCTGAGAAGATTGATGATGAGGAAGATACAATTTTGCTTGAAAGAGATATTAAAAATTGAATATATATGTATCTTCAGACCATGAACAAGAAGCTAAAGATGATGACTCACCTAAAAATGATGTTATTGATACTACTCGTAATGATGTAGATCTACCTAGAGATTGGAGATATGCTTCTGGTCATCCTAAGGATTTAATCATAGATGATCCATCTCTAAGAGTAAGAACTAGATCATCAATGAGAAACATCAATAATCATCTTGCATTTGTGTCTCACATAGAACCAAAACTATTGAAGAAGCTGAAAAAGATAATAATTGGATCTTAGCTATGCAAGAGGAATTAAATCAATTTACTAGGAATAATGTATGGTCCTTAGTTGATAGACCCAAAGGTCATTCTGTTATAGGATCTAAATGGGTATTTAGAAATAAATTAGATGAAAATGGCATAGTAATTAGAAATAAATCTAGATTAGTTGCAAAAGGATATAATCAAGAAGAATGAATAGATTTTGATGAAACTTTTGCACCTGTTACTAGATTAGAAGCAATAAGACTATAACTTGCATTTGCATATCATATGAACATTAATTTATTTCAAATGGATGTTAAAAGTGCATTTTTGAATAGTTTTATAAATGAGAAAGTTTTTGTAGAACAACCACCGGGTTTTGAAGATCATGATTTTCAAATCATGTTTATAAATTACACAAAGCACTTTATGGTTTAAAACAAGCACTAGAGCTTGGTATGATAGATTAAGCAAATTTCTAATTGAAAATGATTTTTCTAGAGGAAATGTTGATAAAACCCTATTTTTGAAAAGAAAAGATAAAGATTTATTAGTATTACAAATTTATGTAGATGATATTGTATTCGGTGCTACTAACAATCTTTTGTATTAAGAATTTGCTAAGTTAATGCAGGGTAAATTCAAGATGAGCATGATGGGAGAACTCAACTTCTTCCTAGGACTTCAAATCAAACAACAAAGAGAGGAATTTTCATCAACCAAACAAAGTACACAAAAAATTTCTCAAAAGTTTGGTATGGAACAAGCAAACCTCTTGGAACACCAATGAGTCCTTCATGCAAACTAGATAAAGATGAAGATGGTAAGCCTATTGATCAAAAAAATTATAGAGGTATGATAGGCTTTCTACTTTACTTAACTGCAAATAGACCTGATATTATGTTTGTTGTTTGCTTATGTGTTAGATATCAGTCTGAACCTAAAGAATCTCACTTAATTGTAGTAAAAAGAATTCTTAGATATCTAAATGGAACTAAAAATGTATGATTATGGTATTCTAGAGACTCAATATTAAATTTGATTGCATATATTGATTCTGATTATGTTGGTTATAAATTGGATAGAAAAGTACAAGTGGTGCATGCCAATTTTTAGGAAGTAACTTAATCTCTTGGTTTAGCAAAAAGCAAAATTGAGTTGCATTATCAACTGCTGAAGCTAATATATTGCAGCTGAAAGTTGCTGTGCTCAAATCCTTTGGATTAAGCGATAACTTGAAGATTATGGTATAACACTTGATAAAAACTAATTAGATGTGATAACACTAGTGCAATAAAGTTGATTAAAAATCCAATCCAACATTCAAGAACTAAACACATTGAAATTAGATATCATGTTATTAGAGAACATGTAGCTAATAATGACATTTGTCTTGATTGTGTTTGTACTGATGAACAATTAGCTGACATTTTTACAAAACCCCTAAGTGAAGAAAGATTTTGTTATCTTAGAGGAGAATTAGGAGTTTGTGGTCCATTAGAATGATTTTTAAATCTCCTAGGAATGATTATCTAGAAGTCAATCATTTTTCCTAATTTTCTTATGATATTAAGAAAATTTATCTAGATATTTGAACCCCTTGATTCATCACATTCCAAAGTTGATTTATCTAAAATTTGAAGACTTTCCGGACAAGTTTCAGATCCTTTGAAACTCTTTTTTTTTTCTGAAACCATCTTGGAGCTGACTCCTCTAGTATCGGAGTCGACTCCAGTTTTGTCTGAGACTTTGGAGCCAACACCTACCTTTCTAGAGTCGACTCCACTTCGGGTGCTGACTATGTTAGCGACCTGGAGCCGACACCTCACTTTGCAGGAGTCGACTCCAAGTGGTCCCAGGTTGATTTATTTAGGGCAGAGCTGACACCTTTCCTATTCTAATCGACTCCTAACCTTTCCAAACTCTTCCCAACTCTTCCCAAAACCCAAGATTTCTCAAATTAATCATTTCCTTGCACTTAATGGCACCCAAACGGAGGGGATCCTTGTTTGGTGGAGCGGTGACGATGGAAAAGAGAATCGTGAGGCGTCCGGTGCAGCAGCCTTCACCAAGCTCTTCATCCTCTTCGTCTGCATCCACACCAAGTGCCGTTCCAAATCCTTCCTCACCTCAAATTGACACCCTTGCTAGCTGAGTGATCACTATGGGCAAAAGGTCGATTTTTATTTCTTTGAGGAAGAGGCTTTTCCATTGGGCGGCAGTTAAAGGAATTAGGTTGGGAGAAGGTTTGCTCTCTTGATGTTCCTACTTACCCTGCTTTGGTTAAAGAGTTTTATTTCAATCTTTCAAGAGGAGATGGAGGTATAGTAAGTTTTGTTAGAGGAAAGAGAATATATTTGACTTCAGAGATTCTTGGAACCTTTTAGAAATTATTATTGGACTAATTGCAAATTCCCATAGTGATAGATCAGGAGCATTATCAAGAATGCTAGGAAGAGATGTTACAGAATTTGAAGATGTTAGGGAAAACCAGTTGCCCCTAGAGCTAAGATTATTGCATAACATTTGTGGTCAGATTTTATTCCCAAAGACCGGTAGATTTGAGTACGTCTCGGAGCGAGACATTATTATCATGGACAGTATTCTGATAGGTCAGCCAATCAATTTAGCTGATATGATGATATGGTATATGACTGAAGCTGGCAACAAAAAGAGATCTACTTTGCCTTACGGCATGGTTTTGACTTTAGCATTTCAGAACCAGGGTGTAGTTATTTCAGACAGTGAACCCATGAAGAACTTAAGGCACACTGACTATTATAGTTTAGCTACTGTGCATCGTATGGGGTTCATGAAGGTGGATGACAATTGGGAAAGGAAGGGATACCTAGAGGACAGGGCAGCTGATATTGGAGCTGCTGCACCATCAGAGGCTGGCCCATCTGTTAGGCATCCTTCACCTGAGCCCAGTAGACCATCACCACCTCCACCTGTATCTGCATCTGTTTCTACTTCTGGATTTTCTGATGCTCATTGGTACAGTTAAAAGAACTCCTTGCTTGTCATAAAGAAGAAATGAAGATTGAACTGGATAGTAGACTTTTGAGCTTAAGGGAGATGTATTACTCCTTGGAAGATAAAGTAAACATAATTGAATCATCCTTTGGAACTTCATCTGAGGCCTTGAAATGTGATTTAATGCAAATCTTTGAGAAGATCAAGGACATTGGAGGAGATTCTGATACATATTCAAAGTGCAATGCGAGTTACTAGAAAAAATTACTGTTGCATCTGCTTTTATTGACAAAAGACTAAATGATTTTATAAAGATACAAAGTGATGTTGGGCCCATGGCCCACTTATTCAGCCCATTAGGGCAAAAGGGAGCGCTACTCCTTTTTCTACCAGGATTTGTTCTCTCTCTTTTATAAAAGGAGCAGCCGCCTTCCTTTTTTGGTTTTCTCTTTTTCAAGGAGCAGCCATCTGAAAAAGAGAAGAAGCAGGTAGCAGGTATTTCTTTTTTTCTAGGAGCGTGGATTGCTAGGGGAAGAGAAGGAAGGGCTGCTGCTTGGTGCTTGACTACGTGGGAGGACTTCCACTCGAGGAATCACGTGAAGGTGCTGCAGAAGAAAAACAAGAGAAGAAGAAGAAGAAGAGAAGGGAAGAAAATAAGGATGTAACGCAGGAGACCGTATTTTTTGGTGATGTAATCCTTATATCCCTATTATTCTCTTGTAAATGTTTCTCAAGTTCTGGCAAGAGACTTTGAGACTTGGATATTTATTATTTTATAGTGGATCTTCTTCTCTGGCTTGCCCGTGTTTTTTTTTCCCTTTATCTTGAAGGAATTTTCCATGTAAATCTTGGTATTTCTGTGATTGTGTGGTTTGCGCATTTTTATTTATTATTCCGCTACGTATTATGGTTGCTAGTATTGCTCGTACATGGATTCTTTCCCATCAAGTGAGGGCATGGGAAAGATCTTAGAAGAGCTTAAGAGACTTCTTAGATTTTGATATTTAGTTTGCTCTATAATGTAATTTGATTTTGTTTGCATTTTGAATGATGTAATGAAGTTTAGTGAAATGAACATTTTGGTGTAATGTTTCTGTATTCAATGAATATCATACTTGAATTTTGATATTAAGTTGCTTGAATTTTAGGCTAACCTTTGATTTTGATGTTTGAATTATTCAAACTCCTTTGGTTGATGTTAATTTAAGCCTTAATGCACCTTCTAAACCTTTTTGTTGATTACAAAAAAGGGGGAGAAAGGTTTGTTTACGTATATGCATTATGAGCATTTGATATTAATTTCATATATTTATATGCATCAATGTTATGGGAGAAAAGATAATATATGTGTATGCATGCAAAGGGAGAAAGGATATTAAGCTATAAGAATGGCACTTACTTGAATATGCATGTTAAATGACAATTAATAAAAATGGTATTAAGATATGCATACCATTTCAATGAACTTAACATATGCACACACATAGGGGGAGCTATCTCATTAAGGGGAGCTTAACCTTAATTTAAGAATTTTGACAAATATGCATTAATTGATTATGCATATACTCAATTTTTGTCATCATCAAAAGGGGGAGATTGTTGAAAAAATTATTGAGAAATTATTTACCCAATTATTGATTTTGATGATTAACAAAAGCCATGAGTATATTCCTTGTGTTTCTGATAGATTTGATAAGTGTTTCAGGAATTAAGATCGGTTATTTATCCAAATGGTACTTAGAAGTCAGTTTTGAATTGAATTTCAATGGAATTTATTTAAGTTCAGAACTTGGAGCCGACACCTAGAACCACTTGAGCCGACTCCAGATATCAGAACAGTTCTATATTTTTGGCATGTTTCGGAGTCAACACCTAGAGTTTCGAAGCTGACACCTGAAGTTTCGAAGCTGACACCCGACTTGGCGGAGCCGACTCCAACCTGAGATACAGAGAAACTGTTTTCTGCTTCAGAAGCCAGAGCTGACACATGGCTTTCGGGAGCCAACTCTAACCTGAGTTACAGAGACTTTTTCGAAGCAATTTCTGGAGCCGACACATCAGAAATTGGGAGCCGACTCCAGTCAGCGGGAGTCGACACTCTGTAAAGTCGGAGCTGACTCCATGTTGAATTAATTTTTGCTATTTATGGAAAGATGATCTAGAGCCGACACATGAAAAGTTAGAGCCGACTCCAACCTGTCAAGAACGATTTTCAAAAGTGCCAGATCAGCTCTAACGGATATATTTTCTCACCTAACTCTTAACGGATTTATTTTCTTGCGTGGAGAATCATCCAATGTACTTTGTAATGGCTATTTTCTCACCTAATCTCGGATTAAGACTCTATAAAAGGAGGGATTCGTCCGTTTGAAAAGAAGAACAGGAATATAGAGAAAATAATGAAAATTCGAGAGATATTTAAAAGAGAAATCTCTGAATCAAAGCCTATCAATCCAAGAGAGATTCAAGAGAAATCCCAAGCCCTAAAAGTTCAAAATTGAAGGATTTTCAAAGGAGAAAAGAAGAAGAGCAAAAGACCTATTTCCTCAATATTCTCTTTAACGAGCTGTGTTCAAGATTCAAAGTTCAATCCTTGCTCATCCATTCAAAAGAGAAGAAGAAAAGAAGAAAAGCTCAAACCCACTTGGCTTCAATCAGGCTTTTCTTACCCTTGTTTATTTACATTATTTATTTGCTCAATTTAAGGAGCTTTCCATTATTGTAAACATTACTCTGATTTGCTGTGTACTAATTCAATCAGAGGGATTGAATTGGTTGAGGTAGTTTACCTCGGGAACAAGCTAGTTTAGCTTGGGGTTAGGTTTTGTGTGTTGAACCCATGAAAATCAGCTGGGTCCATTGTGACCCCGTGTAAAACAACAAGTTAGAGTTGTGAGCTTGTAAAATAACTCAACTGTAATCAATGGATTATAGTGTGGATCCAAGAGTTGCTTGGAAGTGGACGTAGGTGTGGAATACACCGAACCACTATAAATATCTTGTGTTTGTAGTGATTATCTCTATCTCTCTCTCTTATTGTGTTTTACATTATTGTTTCACATCACAAGTTCACTTAATCCTTGTGAGATAGGTTTTAAGTTTTAAGTGTTGAATTTTTTAAACAACCCAATTCACCCCCCTCTTGGGTTGCCATCTGGGCCAACAATGATTGTTTGAATCAGTTTCATGTTGTAATTCCAAAGCCTCGGGACACGAAAGAGCAGCCTCCTTATATTCCTCAGGCTGTCTTGGAAGCCAGGGCAAAGGCTAAAGTTGAGAAGGAAAAGAGGAAGCTTGTGAAAGATCTGGAAAATGAGAATGGTGGAGCTGGTGTTTATTCTGCTAACCTAATTAGAAAGCATTATATTTTGGCTGATGATGAATGGAAGGAGGACACAATGCCTGAGATTTTTAATGGGCACAATGTGTATGATTTTGTTGATCCAGATATTTTACAGAGGTTGGAAGAGTTGGAAAGAGAAGAGGGGCTTCGTCTAGATGCAGAGGCAGCGAAAGAAGATTTTGAGATTGATGGGAAAGAGTTGACCCCTGAGGAGCGAGAAGCTTTGGCTGAAATAAGAAAGAAGAAGAGTTTGCTGATCCAGAAACATAGAATGAAGAAGAGCACTACTGAGAGCAGTCCCATAGTGCCAAGAAAGTTTGACAAAGATAGTAAATTCACAACTGATAGAATGGGAAGGCAGCTATCGACTCTGGGATTGGACCCAACTGCAGCTATTAATCATGCTCGGAGCAGGTCTATCTCTAGAAGAGGTCATAAACGTGAGAGGTCACTGGCTGGAGAAGGTAATGATGACGATGCTATGGATATTGATGGTGAATAATGCAGCAAGAAACTACGGGTGAGGTCGAGATCAAGGTCAAGGTCAAAATCACGACCACCTGGTGAAGTTTTGGACACTGCTTCTCGGCAAAACCTGGAAGTCGATAACTTGAGAGATTCAGGACTGAAATGTGAGCATGGATTGAACAGAAAAGAAAAAAATAAATAAATAAATAAAGAAAAATTCGAGTCCTCAGTCTGTAATTCACTAACTTACCTTTGGAGTAGATTAATAGATTGCATCCATCTCCTCATTGAAGTCATATCTTGTACTTGGAAACTGGGTGGGATTGATAGCAGCAGCGTGGGTCTATCATGAGGAGTTAGATCCCTCCAACAAGGCCCAATGATAATCAAGACCTTGCCTTTATTTGGAGTTTGCCAGCCATCCTTCGAGGTTGTAGACTTCGAAGTTTGCCAGCAAATTCCTAACCCTACTTGCTCATTAACTCAAAATATAGGCCGAATCAGATGTTTACTTCATGAGCAGTTTGTTTCAGGCCAGCATGTTTCAATCCTATTAAATTCAGATCACATTCAAGTTGAAGGTCTATTGGCCCTCGCCGAAACACATATAATAATTGGCTTACGTTTGGTTGAGGTCAAGAGCTCATTGAGCCGATCTGAATTCAATTCAATGCTTAGCCATCTCTAGTTTGTGGGGCAGTGGCTCTCACCAGATAAACAATTTGTTGCTTTTCACCGGGTAGGTATCCCATGTGGCTTGCTTGCTGTATTATCTATCACATGGGGTGCACCCTTCAAGCGGCCACATTGGAACCATTAGCAGCAATGTTGGTTGGTCCGTGGCCTCATGGAGGGAGAGCCTGAGATGAACCCATCTCAACCAGGCGCCAACCCACAAAGCTGGTTAATTTCCTCCTTTCATGATGACAGCCTCCTTTCATGATGACGGTCCATGCCACTGGTGAAGGGAGCGAGCGTTGATGCTGGGACCAGCGACTCGGGAACTACTGCAATGCCTTCCTGAAGGACTACTCCTGTACTGACCTCCTCTTTCAAGGGAAATTGTCCTAAATGTTATATATAATTATTATCATTTGAGATTTAGTTGAAAGCTGAGAGAGCTGTGAAAAAATAAAAGAGATAGATAAAACTAATGACTATAAATATGAAGATGATGTGCTTATTCTATCTGTTGCCATTAGAAAGCCATGCATTCCTTATGGCAATGTTTGCATCCATGCATTAATTCCTTATTACAATTTTTTTTTTCAAAAAAAAAATCTAGTTGTTTTGGTTGGAAGAGAAATGGGGCATCCTCGTATATCCAAAGCACCAATACTATTTGCCAGAGAATTAACATATAATTAAAATATTTGAATTATTCTTTTCTTCTCTGTGGCCCGGCGTATCATCTTGAAAGCGGACAAATTACAGCATTTCGTCAGAGGCTCCAAGCTGGCTGCAACTTCCTCCAATCAGTTCTTGTGAGAACACCGCTGGCAGGAGAAAAGATTTCCGCTTTGGATCCAGAATTCTACCCCCTTATTTTATATAAAATCAGAAGTGTTCTATTCTAGTCACCAGGCTATCTCCATATACCAAGACAAAGATCCTACTTTGGATTCTGAAGCCTAGAATTCTTTGCTACCAGACTATCTCCAACCATTTCTTCTTCTGGAAGTAAAACTTGGTGGCATGGTGAAGCCATAGGACCATAGAAGTGGGCTCATGGAAGGACACTCCTCATATTACTTTTGCCACACACAACAGACACAAGCAAAAGGACGTGGCATTTGGTCCCTCTTGATTATTTTTACGAAGCTTTGTCCATTTGCAGCTACACTCCTGGTTGAATCAGGATGCCTTACAACCTTATCAGCTTCAGACAAGTTGGATAACCAGCAAATGGATACCTTCTCAAAACATTCAGGTGGACCCATCATGGATAAAAAAAATGCATGTGATATGTGTGTTATGATGATGCTTCAACTGTGAACTTTTCATGAATAATAAAGACAATGATATTGACTTTATAATATAAAGTCCAAAAGAAATGACAACAGTACAGTCCTAGTTGTGGACAATCCCTGCAGGCAGTGCACAAGGCAAAACTTTATTGGCTTTGCAATTCTTGCTTGCATTCGACTCACAAGAGAAGTCAGAAGCAAAGCAAAACTTTGACACCCAATCCCTTGTTTGATTGCCATTTTGTGTCTTGCTCTAACATGGCTAGCACTATATATATTGTCCATTGATTCTTTTTTTTTTCTCCACACATTTATGCTTCTTGTTGCGTAGTCATATATACTTTCCTTTTTTGTGTGTCAGAGACAAATCCAGCTAACTCCGTCAACGCTGGTCCCAAGCCCGGGTAGAGAAGGAGAGTTGCATTAGATAGTTGACAACTAACGTAAAACTTAATCAGATCCTTTAAAACATGAATATACTAAATCAAACTTAGCCGACCCCATATAGTTGGAAAAAGGCTTAGATGAGTTGAGTTGAGTTGAGACAAATCCAGCTGTAGTATAATTACCCAGAATTGAACTTTTGGGATGCATGCAACTATTAAACTTAGAAACTCTTTTGCTAAGCAGGGCGTACTGCCTCAGGATAGCCTAGTTATTGTAATTCATACTTACTGATATAAGGTTAGGTTATTGGACCCATCCTAAGATTTGCCCACATGAATAGATAGTTATCAATAGTTTTTGAAACCATCCATGCTATCGGGATAACTTTTCCTTCCATAGTGAAACTAGAAATAAGAGCATGCATTAGAAAACCTTTACAACTTTCAGAGAACTCTTCCAATTCCTCCGGTACCCACTATTCTTGCCCTTAGATTTTGTGAGCGTAAGATCTGAAGGACTCTTGTGCCCACTTGCTCGACCGTACATGTGATGGAAGCCTGTGGTGAAGCAGCTGGGTTATCGATTCGGGCTTTTTATAACAAGAAGCAAAATATATCGAAAATCTATTCCTTGATGCATGATATTGATTGTATCTAATAATACTTATTTTCTATATATTTTTACATTGAGCTAAAGTCGCTATTGTAATTAAGGGATTGAATAAAATTTTCAATCAACAAAATTGATACTCAATTTTGGAAATGAACCTTAATTTCTGTAGGAAAAAAAAAATAGCCCTTAGCATAAAAGAAAGGAGTCGTTCCACTAAAGTGACGTTTAGTTTGCGGCAACGTACTACTACCGAAAACCTTACATTTCTGATAGTCTTACATTTGATAATCCGATTCTTAAGAATAAAGAATTACTATATTTGATACATAATAACTAAATAGGACAGCTAGTTTACTATGCTTTTTAAATTTAGTATAAACCTCTTAAGTGTATCTCTTTTTTTTTTCCTTGAATATCAAAAGTTTTTTATAAGATTCTTTACAAATTAATTTTAGAAATTATATATTTACAAATAAATATTTAATATTATATTATTATTAATATATTGCTATATATATGTTAATATTTAACATATAAATATTTAGTAAAATATTATATAAATAATTTAATATACAAGAGGGTCATAACTATTGATAATTTAAAAGTTATATATTATATATATATATATATATATATATATATATATATATATATATATATAATTAAAATATTAAATATGAATATAATATTAAATATCTAGTGTAAATTAAATATAATTAGATTAAGTATTACTAAATATTTATATGAAAGTTTAAAATGTAATTTAATATTATCGAACTTTGATAACCTCAAATACTCACTTTTTAAATGGGCATCGAATTAGATAATTTGTTATAATTTTAAATTATTAAAAATCAATATTATAGTTCAAATTATTATATTTAATTACTAAATATTATAATTTATTATAATATTTAAATTATTAAAATAAATTAATATCAATCAACAACCATGAAAGTAACACTAATCAAGCAAGGGATCAATGAAGCTAGAGATATAATGCGTTGGACCATATTTGGCACGAAGCAACTTTGTAAAGACCACAGAGAGCGTGATGGGGGTTCAAGGGACAAAGCGAATGGAGTTGAAGAGAAGTAGGCGATAGCCAACAGCACAGCCCAACGGCCTCTCTTTCTTCTTTAATCGTAGTTCTCTTTCAAGAATGGTTTTAAAAATTAGACCGAATTGGTCGATCAAATTGGTCCAACCAAAAATTGATCATTAGTTTAATCCAATTTTATTATTAAAGTTGACTTTTATATGATCCAATGAAAACTTAAAAATTCATATTGAATCGGTCGGGTTACGAAGAATTAGTCCAACCGGTTTTTAGACTTTTAGTTTTAATAAATGAAATTAGGGTTGGATTTTTTTTGTTTTAAATTTTTCACTTCGGTTTGCGTCAAAAAAAATAACCCATCTATAGTTTTAAAGCTATTTTTCTATAGTTTTAATGTTATATACAATTTTTTTGAACATGTATATAAGCTTTAAAGATATTTTTTATAGTTTAATATTTATTTTATTATTTCTATATTATTAAATTAAAAATTAATTATGACATCATCCAGTTTGATCAAATCAGTTTATCCAATCAAACTGATTAATCCACGATCAAAATGTCAAGCCGTTTGTTGTCTGATTCAATTTTCAAAACATAGTTTCAAGTCGTCATGCAGCCAGCCATTTTACTCTAATCATATGCACTGCTCTCCTTTCTCTGAACCTTGTTTTTCTTGTGTTCTTTGGATTAAATATAATCCTTCATTTGTGTAGTTTGGTGTGCTGGAATATTAGTACACAAAGAGCGTGTCCATGCATGAAATGATATGCATATATTGTAATTTATTTGATGGAACAAGCTATAATTTCTCGTTCAATTGCTGTAGTGTTTTCAGCAAATGGAATGGCAAAAATGACTCATCATGTATGATAAAATGCATACATAAATACATACATAGATACACATTCTTTTAATTTTAGTTGAGAAAAATGCAAAAAGTGTTTGTAGTTATAAAGGTTGTTTGTAATTTTAACTACTGGTTAGCGAGGAGAACTTAGATTGACCCAAAATAGGTAGAAATTGACAAAATTAAAGGCAACGGGAATGCAAAGTATTCATTAAGATTGAAATATTTCATACGCTTGTTAGATTTGCTATTGTAGCCATGGTTTTAAGATAACTTTTTTTTTTAAATATCATTTTGTCCTAGAATCTACCATTCGTTGAAATTTATTGTTTTAACTTATTTGTTTTCTTTAGGCCAAATAAGGCCAAATTCCCTCAAATTTCAAATGCATATCTACATAGTTTATACTCTCTAATATTCTAAAAATTTTGAATATTGTTAAGAATTTATTATTTTTGATAAATTATGTAGAGGCTCATTTATATAAGGAAGCTCAGGGTAAGATTCATGTAGCTGATCTTATATAATTCGGAAAAGACTTAGATGAGTTGAGTTGAGTTGAGTAGGGTAAGATGAAGATTTTTTTTGAAGGACAAGAGTAAGCCAAGGATAAACTTCACTTTGAGATATCTTATGGTTCCCATTATGCTGTCCATGCGTCATTCTAAACTATATTTTTCCACCACTCCCAGCATTCCTCAAAGTAAATTTTAATAGAAGCATCCAATGGTATGCGTGGTCTGAGCAGTAATTTTATTACCGTAGGGAACCTTGTTTATTTGATGTCAGCATTCCTAGCTAGAGTGTGCTAAGCGTCTACATCATTGCTAAGTGTGCTTTACTGAGGAGCGATTTGGAAATTATTATTAAATTAATTTCTAATCCAAAATCTTCCATGTTGAAGCTCAATTTTTTGGGTTGATATTTGAAAATTACTCATCATTGTCATCATTGAAAATTTTTGTGCTTTAATTTTCATGCCGATTGGGCTCTGGCATCTTTTGTTTAGAGTGCTTTAAGATTTGTGCTCTCGTCCGTCACCTGCTCGATCTCTGGCGTGTCAGACTTTTTCCGGCGACCCTTCTACCCCGGGGGTCGTCTTCTGGTGATCCTCCTCCTCTATGGCTTCGATTGGGGAGTCTGGTTTTCCAAAGGCGGGGAGCCGTGGCCCGTCGTCTGGCTTTGTTTGGGTATCATCGTCCCCGTCGCCGGTTGAAGTGGCTGATCTGGAAGGCCGGTTTCCAGAGGTCGTCCGCATTTCTTCGGTAACGCTGGAGGAGTCAAGCTCCTGCTGGAAGGATCAGGCAATCTTGGCTCGCATTTCCAACGATGGATTTCGCCGGATGCCTTCGTGAGGAAATTCCGGCGAGCAGGTGTATCATGGGTCATCCAGCCGTTAAGCCTTGCTAATCGATGCCACATCTTTCGATTTGATGATCCTGGTTCAAGGGATTTGGTGATCGGCCGTCCCTGGGTGATCAACGGACAGCCGGTTGCCATTGAAGCTTGGCGGCCAGAATTTGTTCCGGCTTTGGATGCTGTGGCCTCTGCCTTGCTCTGGGTGCGTCTGCCCTCCCTCCCGATTGAATTCTGGAAGGAAGAGGTGTTGAGGGATATCTTGGCACCAGCGGAAGAGTTTGTATATGCAGACTCTGCTACTCGGCAGCTTTCCAGGGGGGATTCGCCAGAGCCTGCATCCATGTGGATCTCCGACGCCCTCTCCGGCCAGGTGTCCAAATTCAGGGAATGGGTGCCCCCTTTTGGCAACAATTCCAATTTGAAAACTTGGAAGGTATTTTCCCTCATTGCGGTTCAATCCACCTCTATGGGCCCTGTGATTTGTCTTCCCCATCTCCGGCGGCCGAGCAGTCTTCGGGTGGGCATGGCTTCGGGCCCTGGATGACGGCTTTGCATCATCATCGTCCGCAGTCTTCGGAGCAGAGGTTCCCCCTGAGGCATTCTGGATCGCCCCAATCTTCTTATCAACCACCCCCCTCTGGTTCTTTGAAGCCGGATTCGTTGGCGGAGGGGTGGTCGTCTCCTGCTAAGGTCAGTCGCCGGAGATCCTCTAAGGCTGTGAAGACTCCATCTAGTGTGCTGACGGCTCCTGTTCTCATTTCGGCTAGTCTGCAGGTGGATTCGGGTGTTGCTTTGGATGAAGCCAGTGAGACTGTTAGCGTGCCGGATGAGGGAGGTCATGCCGTTATTATTAGTCCAATGGAGGCACCAAGTAAGGAAGTTCAGTCAGCAACTTCAGATCTTCAAATTACTGTGGCCCCCAATTTGAAGACTAATAATCCTTTTGCTATCCTGGGTGTGGGCAAGTGGGATGGTTCATCCTCTGCCCGGACTGATGCTAATCCGGGCCGTACTAAGCGTGCCAGGCCGGTGGAGTCCCACCCTCTGCGACCGCCTGTCACGTGTGATAAACGGAAAGGTAAAAGCTCTGTTTCAGTGCCCAAAGGATCCAAGCTGAAGTCTAATCTACCTGCTGGTCCTAACCTTGGTCGGCATTCTATCTCTGAAGGCAGTTGGTCTGATAAGACTTCCTCGGGTCAGGAGTCAGGCACTATTGTGTTTGGGGGCCAGTCGTCAAAGGCTGCTAATTGTAACCATGACGCGACTCTTTCTTGCCTTAAATTGGCAATTCAGGGTCAGTCAAAGGATCATGATTCCCCTGTTATGAAATCCCGGGGTGGGGAAGCTGTACCTAACGCACCGGACCCAAGGACTGTTAATCCTACTTTGGATTGTATAATGCAGTCGGATGTGGGTGGTTCCCTGCCTTCAGAGTACCTTTCTGATTCAGTTATGATGGAAGATCAGGGTGGACACCCCCTTCCCCCAATTGTAAATGAAGATACTTATATGGAATGTTAGAGGAGCTCGAAAATCGTCTTTTCGATCCTCTTTTGGTAGATTATTGCAGATTCATAATTTTGATATATGTATCTTAATGGAAACCCGGTTATCGGGAGACAGCTTGGCCCGGTTTCAGAGATAGGCTTCTAGGACTTGGTCTTCATATGCTATGGAGTCTGAAGGTCTTTCTGGTGGAATTGTTGCTTTTTGGCGGCACTCATCGGTTTCTGTGAACGCCTTTCATCAGTGTAATCAACAGATAGCTCTTCTTGTCTCGGAAGGGTCCTCCGACCCCTGGCTCCTTTCAGGGATTTATGCCAGCACTGACTTCAGGAAAAGGCATGTTCTCTGGGCTGAGATTCTCTCTCTCCTTAACCAGGGTATCCCGTCCATTGTAGCTGGTGACTTTAACTGTATTGTTGCAGCTAACAAGAAGAGATGGGGCAGACGGGTCATTGATTCAGCTGATATCACTGAGTTTAGATCGTTTATCTCTTCTGCTGGATTGCTGGACTTGGGTTTTTCTGGAGCTCAATTCACCTGGTGTAATAATCGGCAGGGTTCGGCTCATGTCTAGGAAAGGCTGGATAGAGCCCTGGCCACTGCTCAATGGTCCCAGATGTTTCCCTCTGCCACTGTCACTCATCTGTCCAGGATAGTGTCTGATCACTGTCCTATTTTGATTTCCACTGACCCTGTTCTTCCAGCGGCGACAGTTTAGATTTGAGCAATTCTGGACGTCTTACCCCTTAGCTCGTGCTATCATATCCCAGGTCTGGCACTTACCTATGAGAGGTAATGCCTCTTATCGGCTCTTTAGAAGATTGGAGCTGGTTAGGCGTTGGCTGACTAGATGGAATAGATTCGAGGTGGGAAACCTTGTGAGACAGATTGAGCAAGTTGAAGCAGACATTACTCTTATCCAAGAAAGAGAGAACCAGGATGGCTCGCTATCTGTTCTTGATCTTTCCTCTCTTCGTTCTAAGCTTGCTCTTCACCACTCTCTTCTGATGCAGCAGGAGATTTATTGAAGACAGAGGTCTAGGGTTCAGTGGATCCGGGAAGGTGACCGCAATACTAGGTTCTTCCATCAGGCCACTTTGAAGCGACGGGCTGCTAATAGAATCAGGAGAATAGCTGATGAGAATGGCAATCTCCAGACTGACCCTATTGTTATTCATGATCAGTTGCTTCATTTTTTCCAGTCTAGATGGACTGATTTATCTGGTGCGGGGGCTCTTGTGTTCAGGGTTTCTCCTATTAAGAAGTCTCTGACCAGCAGAATGACCTTCTGTCCAGACCAATCACAGCTGAAGAGCTTCGTATGGCTTTATGGGACCTCGGCCCTATCAAGGCGCCTGGCCCTGATGGATTTCCGCCATTATTCTTCCGTTATTACTGGGATATTGTTGGTCAAGAGGTCACTCAGGCTATTCAGAGTGCTTTTCTTTCTAAATCTATCCCTACTGATTGGAATCGACACTCTTGTCACTCTTGTGCCGAAGCGCCATGATGCTTCCTCCCCCCATCATTTTCGACCGATCAGCCTGTGTACTACTCTATACAAGGTCTGTGCCCACCTTCTAGTTTCCCGCCTGCGTGTGGTGATCCCTCAACTCATCTCTGCTAAACAAGGGGCTTTCATTAGAGGTCAGAGCATCTCCGATAATGTTCTTATTGCTCAGGAATTCATGTTCGATCTTCAGAGAGCCTCGGCCAGTCAGTGTCTTATGGCAGTCAAGCTTGATATGGAGAGTGCCTACGATATATTGAGTTGGGCTTTTTTGCATCGTACTCTAATTGAGTTTAGTTTTCACGACTTGTTCATTGATTGGATTATGGCCTATATCCAAAAGCCTTCGTTCTCTCTGAGTATTAATGGGATGCAGACTAGTTTCTTCCATTCTTCTGTGGGTCTGAGACAGGGATGCCCGTTGTCCCCGTTTCTGTTTGTTTTGGCTGCGGATGATCTTTCCCGTGCTTTTCATCAGGCACAACAGGACAGCCGTATTGCTCCCTTTCTGGCTGGTCCTTTGGGACCCCCTGTATCTCACCTTCTTTTTGCAGACGACTGTATTCTTCTGGGCCAGGCGTCTATTCGTAATGTTGTTAGTTATGCTTCTCTCATTTAGGGCTATTGCTGTGCTTCGGGATAGAAGGTCAACTTAGAGAAGTCCTCCATTTGCTTCAGCCCAAAGACCTCCAGGTCCATCAGGGAAGCCGTTCACCAAGCTTTGGGTATCTCAGCAAAGATTGATGGTCTATCCTATTTGGGCATCCTGGTATTGGGGAGGCGTCCTCACATTAGTGATTTCACTACTATTGAGAGACGGATTCGGGATCGGATTGATGATTGGCAGGTCACCAACTTGTCCATGATGGCTAGGATCACTCTTGTCCACTCTGTCCTTACGTCCCTTCCTATGCATCTAATCTCTAATGTTGCGGTTCCTATCACGTGCTTGCGTAGGATAGAGCGATGGTTCAGGGACTTTCTGTGGGCTTCTACGAAAGACTGTTACAGTATTCATCTTCAGGCATGGGATTTGATTTGTATGCCTTTGAATGAAGGGGGTCTTGGGATTCAGTCCCTGATTGTGAGAAGAGACGCTTTGATGGCGAGACATGCGTCGAGGTTTCTCCTTGATCCTCACGGATTCTGGAGTTCATTTATGAGAGCTAGATATGGTGATTGGTCCCTGGCTATGGATCGTCAACCTTTGCGACGGTATTCCTGCTTTTGGAAGGAGGTGTGTCGTCATGCTCCGTCTATTCGGAGCAATATATCATGGATGATTGGTGAGGGCTCCTCAGTTGATGTCATTCAGGACAGTTGGATCACGGATCTCCCTCTTTCCCGTTGGCCGTCATTTATTAGCATGGATGTTCCGCAGTATATGAGGGTGCGGGATCTCATCATTCTGGATCTTTCTTCTTGGAATACCTCTGTGGTGACCAGTTTATTTGGGGAAGAGCTTGCTCGTCGGATCCTTTCTATTCCCCTCACTTTGGGATACTTTCCTGATATGAGGTTATGGAGGAGATCCTGTCTGGCTAGGGCCCCCACTAGGGACCTCATTGGGATTTTCAGACCCCAGCCTCGGGAGTCGCGGGATGCGAAGTGGATATGGATGCTCTCTGTTCATCTCAGAGTCCAATTATTTATATGGAAGATTCTGTGGGACTGTCTTCCTTCTTATTCACTTCTGTCGAGAAGGGGTATTCATATTGAGGCGATGTGTCCGCTGTGTGGGCAGGAGGAGGAGACTATTGATCATGCCCTTTTTATATGTCCCATTCTTTGTGGGATTTGGACGAGAATGAGTTATGATTGCAAAGTGGATGATTCTGGTTCCTCATGCTCCCCTTTCCTTGATGCTCTTCGAAGGACTACTAGACATTGCAGCGCCCTTTGGGCTATCACTGCTTATCAGATATGGCTGTCACGGAATCTGGTTATCTTTTCTAATGAGTCGATTTCCCCCTCTCAAATTAGAACAGAAGATCAGATCTATGGTGGATGAAAGCGCTTCTCTTATCAGTGGTTCGGATTTTTCTAACCTTGGCCACTGGGGCTCCTCTGCTGTTTTGGCAGCGAACCGTCGTACGGTTTATATCTCTTGGGAGCTACCCCTCCAGGGTTTGTAAAAATCATTTTTGATGGAAGCATTCATAGCAGGCTGGCTGGATCTGCTTTTATTATTCGAGGGACAGATGGAGCCTTGCTGGCAGCTGGTGGTTTTGGCTCTCTTGATTCTTCTGTCCCTATGGCTAAGCTTTATGCTGCATGGGCTGGCATCTCCTGCGCTGTTAGGCAACTTCATGCCCAATGCCTATTAATTGAGAGGGATTCTCTCACAGTTATTCGGTGGCTTAGAACGGGATTCTGTGATCAGGACTCCATCAACCCTATTCTCAGTGATATTCAGGTTGCTCTGCGGGGTCTCCACACTGTCCATATCTGACACATCTACCGGGAGGCTAATTCTGCGGCTGATTGGGTTACGGCTGCAGTGGCCCAACACGGAGGCTTTTGGATTTGAAAGCAGGGTGATCCCTGTCCTTCTGCTCTTTTGCAAATTCTGTACTCTGATAGATCTGGGCTGACTCGCACGAGGATAGTGTGATCGCCCGTTTGTACCCAAAAAAAAAAATTGATGCCACAAATTGAGCGGCTGCTGCTACCGTTTATCCTCAAAGAATAATATTTTCTTAGGTTTTGCTATCATATATTTTTACTATTATTTTTAAAAAACTATGCACAAAACAAAAGTCTTAATATTTTAAATTTTTTTAATTATTTAACTTTTGTTATCGATTAAACTGATAGAAGCACAAATATTTTCGTTACTTCAAAAATATCGAGCTGTCATCTTCTTTGCTATTGTCTCTCTCTTTATTTTTCAACCAAAGTTGTGGGTCTTCTTATTATTTTATTTTTATAACAAAGTGCTATATTCTCTGTTTATTTCTGCTAGAGCCTATGGTTTCACCATAATAGCAATTTCGATAAAAGTGACAACAATTCCATCATGAGCGTAGATTCGATAAAATCTTATTTTTTAAAAAAATATGAATTATACCAACACCTAGTTCTTTCAAGTCAAGGTATTTCTCTCTCATGATGCATGATCTCTTTTGACTTTTTTTTTTTTTAAGTATCATGAAAAAGTTTAAGCTGATCATAAGAATGTCTGCTTAAAAAAATGATAAACAGAGCTATTACGATATTTTGCCTAAAATTTTAAAACCAACGTTCTTCAGCGCTTCTTCGAAAGCATGCAAATAGAAATGCTGGCAGGATACAATCAAATTGTAGTTAATTAAGCTACCATTTGAGCCCTTCTTTTCAGCCTCCCTTTTAACTCCAGGACTTGTTCGAAAGTGCGCAAAAACAAGAGCTGGTGGGAGACAATCAAAGTGCAGCAAGTCAATCTACTATTTGAGCCCTACTTTCTCCTGGCTCTATTCGTATCGCTTTTCTTTGTGGCGTTTCTCATGAGGGTTGGGTTCCCTCCACTACTCCTCATATGCTTTCCCCCGATGCCTTACGTGGTGACAGGAAAAGGGGACATAACGATCGATATGATATTTTAAGTGGATTGTGGCTTCAAGGAACAATTTTATCGCTCAAGCTTTTGGGTATTCTTACCATGTTTCTTTTTAAAGACCATTTCAAAAAACACAATAGCATGTGAGTTGTCTCTTTATCAACCCTTTGATAAAATAATAATAATAATAATAAACACCTTTGTTTTTTTTTTGGGTACAAATGAATAGTCACACAACTTGGATGCGAGGGCAGCCCCAAAAGATCAAGGAAAAGATCCTTATGAAAGAAAGTGGAATCCTATCGTCCTAAGTCCAGATACAATCAGTGGAGTGCTGAGCTACATAGGAGGCAACCCAATCGGCTGCACAGTTTACGTCCCGATAAACATGATGGACTATGGTCACTGTCGGGCCTGCAAAAGCTGCCAAATGTCACGAAGGAGCGGGTGGGCATCATTGCGATCCATCCTATCCTATATCAAGCCAATGATTGGAGAAGAGTTTTCCTTGATGAGAAGCCTTTCAGTCCATAGATGTCGGGTCACTATGATGATGCTAGTCCATGCTACTCTGAGCTTTGCTTTCGGGATAAAAGAGTCCTGAAGAAAAGCCCCTCCAGTCGCCATGAGTCTTCCTTCGTCGGTCCAAATGACGTACCGTGCACCATCATCAGTACCGTGGATGCTGCCATCAAAGTTCACTTTAACAAACCCCATAGGGGCTCCAAAGAGATAGAAATCTCCCTATGAGCCATTGCCGAAGTAGCATGAGAGACCCAGGAGTCTGGGATAGCCAGGAGAGTGGTAGTATCAAATCCAGGTACTCTGACTCCAAGCATCTGGCTCTCAGAAGAATCCGATGGACCGGAATGACCTCTGCCTCAAAGGTCATCGCATTCTTAGTCAACCAGACCTGATAGGCAATGTAGGCAGCATAGCAGGCCTCTTGTGTTGAGCTCTGATAAAAGAACCAAAGGAAGGAGCACAGATAAGCACCATCATCAACATCCCGAGGCCATCTCCCCGCAAGCCTCCAAATCTGCCTCACCTTGGGGCAACTCAGGATAGCATGCTCAGTCGTTTCATCCTGAGCCCCATATACTAGGTAGGACCCCACGAGGTCCATGCCTCTCCGGCTAAGAAGAGCCCTTGTTGGGAGAAGGTCCCAGGCCATCTTCCACTGTACTCTCGGATGGATAGAGAGTCTCCAGATCCACGCCGCTGTAAATTTGGTAATGGATGGTCCCTTGCACAGATCATAGAGGAAACTCGATGGGGCCTTGGGGTAGCAGGAAGGGCCCTAGACCCTTAGGTCACGCCCCCGATGAAGTGGAATTGGGATAGCAAGGATCCGAGAGACAAGTTGGGGCCCGAACAGTGTAGAGAGTTCTTGAATTCTTTAGGTCCTACCATCATCCATCAACAAATCATAGACCTGGAGGTTATCAGTAACATCCATACTCATAAAGGTCGGCCACCTAGACAGAAGGATTGAGGAGATCCATGCATCCTAACTAACATAAATTATGATCCCGTCTCCAATCAACCATCTGACATGGGCCATTGCGATAGGAGCGTGGGTGCAAATCTCCTTCCAGATGAAGGAGCAACCCCTGATCGGCTAAATTTGGGATCCCTGACTTCAAGCACCGTAGCGGGCCCTTATCACTCTACTCTACAGGTAACTGGGCTAGAGGAGATATCTCGCAGCGTATCTGGCAATGAGAGCTTCCCTCCTTGCCAGGAGGGACTGGATCCCGAGTCCTCCATCTCTAGTAGGGCAGCAGATGGTGTCCCAGTCTAATATGTGGACACCATGGCCATCCTATTTGGGCCTTTACAGGAAGTTGCAAAATGTCTGTTTCAGCTCCCTTAGGCAAAATTTAGGAACCATAGTGTTAGCCAGAAGGTTGATAAGAATGGAGCTGAGCACGAACCTGATAAGAGTGATTCTGCCCATTATGGAGAGGGTAGTAGCCTGCCATCCCTTTAGTCGATCGCGGACCTGCTGCACCATGGGCCTAGCCTCCAGCCGCAAGCATCCGTCAGTCATGGGGATGCCAAGGTAAGTTAGGATCCTTCGAGATCCCTAGGCTGGTCAATATTTCTAACTTTGTTCAGGATTTTATTTTGGGACTGAGTATGATAGAAGATTTGTGCAGGTTAACAAGCTGGCCAGACTCTCAGTAATAGGATTCCATAACCTAAGCAAAGCATCTGGCATTCTGGAGAAAGGCCCAACCGATGAGAATACAATCATTACAAAGAGAAGGTGAGAGAGAGAGACTGAGGTCCTGAGGCAGCCCGGTAGGGCTCTAGATGTGATCGTTGGACCGTATCTCCGAGAGCTCGAGAAAGAGCATCGGCATATAATATAAACAGATAGGGGGACAGAGGGCATCCTTAACAAGGGCCGATCGTCGATGGAAAGTAGTTCATCGTTGTGCTGTTCACTAGGATGGTGAAAGAAGGGCCCTCCACACATTTATCATCTATTGACAAAAAAAGTAAAGAAATTACGTAGAAGTTATTGACAAAATAAGTTATCATCTATTCTTGATCTGAATCATCTTCATTAATGAAATATTCTTCTTCTTTCTTTTCTTCCTCTTATTCTTATGAAATAAGGTAGTGAGAAAACTATATTTTATATTTTCTATTAGATAATATTAAGCATATCCCCATGCATTAGTTAAATGAAAGAATCAATTCTCATCCTATAACTATGATCCCACTTGATGAAATTCTGCTTCTTAATCGTTGATAATCATTTTTGAAAGCTTTAAACTTTCAACATTTTTATATTCTTTTCTTACGGAAATATTGGAGGAAATCAAATGAAGGTAATGTATTCACAATTAATTATTTATTGATATAAAATATATTAATTATTGTATTTTATGATGTTATTGTTATTGTTATTTTTTTGATTTTACTAAGGACTCATTAATGAAAAACAAATCCCTCGAAAAATTTCTCGTAAAATTAATTTCTGAAGGATTTTTGAGAGATTTTTTTATCAATTTTTTTTTACAAAAAGCTATTTATTATACAAATATTCCTCAAAAAATTCCATGCAAAATCTCTCGGAAATTAATTTTGTGAGGGATGTTCCGAGGGATTTTTTTCATCAAAAAAATTTACTAAGAACTCATTAATAAAAAATAAATCCCTTGAAAGATTCCTTGCAAAATGAATTTTTAAAGGAATTTTTTCAGGAATTTTTTTTTTACATAGAACCCATTTATGTTAGAAAGATCCCTCGCAAAATTAATTTTGCGATGGATTTTGTGAGAAAATAATTTTTTGCTGAATGATTCATTTTATTATTATTATTATTATTATTATTATTATTATTATTATTATTATTATTATTATTTCTTCTTTAATGATGATATGAAGGATTACCTAATCACTTGAATAACTTATATCTTGTACTAGGTCATAAATATAACTCTTTCTTTTTGTGGAACCCCTTTTTATCATGTTAACTTAATAATTTATAGCATTATTTAGTGGGTGATTTTTTTTAAATTAAGTTCATAATAATTTGGTTTAATATAATATTATCTACATATAAATTAGACAAGCACAAATAGACTGTTCCCAACTTTTGGCATCAAATTTAGTTCTGCTTAATAATTATAATTTTATGAGTGATGAAACGCCATAATCAAATTATTTTTGAGATATATGGTTGTTAATTACTATAGTGACTACTTAAGCAACTAGCATAGTACTTTCCACTATATTTGACTATAATATTTTTTTTTTTATTTTTTCTTTAGTGATAATAAGATGGATTACCTAATCACTTGAATATCTTATAACAAGTCTAAATTAATTTAATATAATTTATCTAGATATTCTTGCATTAGGTCATAAATATAACTCTCTTTTTTTTTTGAACTCTTTTTATCATGTTAACTTAATAAATTATAGCATTATTTAGTGGATGATTTTTTTTAAAATTAAGTTTGTAATAATTTGGTCTAATATAATATTATCTACATGTAAATTAAACAAGCACAAACATACCATTCTTAATATCTGGCATCAAATTTAGTTTTGCTTAATAATTATAATTTTATGAGACATGAAGTGTCATAACCAAATTATTTATGAGATATATAGCTGCTATCTACTACGGTGACTACTTAAATAAGTAGCATAGTATTTGCCATTTGACTATAATATTTTTTATTAAATAGTTTTATAGATTTATCAGGAATTATATTATAAATAATTAACTAGCATTAATTAATTTAGGAGCCCAACCTAGCCGAGCCCTCCTTTGATCCGAACCGATGGAAGCGCTTAACCGATGTTATAAATAATTAACTTGCTCGAATCTCTTTGGTTCTCCTATCCCCACACGACTCTAATCGCTAGGGCATTTCTCCAGTTCTCCTTAGAAGCGGCGCTCGCGGCGGTAAGGTAATCGAACAGCGACCGAGGGAACCGGCGAGGCTTCAAGGTAACTCCACTTCTCTTCCTTCCATTTTTTTTTTTTTTTTCTTTCCTTTTTCTTCCTCTTCCTCGCTTCTCTCTTTCCCCCTTTTTCTTGCTCGCGTCTCTCTTTCCCATGTCGACTAAAGTGAGTTTATTCCCTGTTACTTACAAGATTTGATCAATTTTGAGACCCGATTCGTCTGTATTCGTTTGCACTTACTGGGTCGTACCGGCCGGTCTCTTTCGTTCGTATTTGCCTTGCACATACATCTGCCAAAAAGAATGTTATATTGTCACTTTATTATATTACATGTTATTATGTTTCAATTCTCACATACCACATTTATTGGACATTGTTGGACATTGTTTTCTATAAGGATGATGTGAAATTTATTGTGAAAAATGTTTCAGTTATGGCTAGAGTACAGCAGTCAAATATTCGTCATCTTATTAGAATGATGATTCCGTTACATTTTTTTCTCTATTTATATATCTAATATATCTAAGTTCAATGATTATTGGTTGACTCTCTTGAATCAACTCAAACTCCATGAATCTTCCCTTGCATTGTTTGATGTAAAATGTACTGTTATTTGTCTCTGAATGTTTCTCTGATCACGAAAAGATGTCGGTTAAATGGATGAGGTAATGTAGGCCCTTATTTATTTTTCTAAAGTTCTTAACCTAAAGCTTATCAACAATCCATGTTGCTGTATAGAAATCCATGTCCTAGATGCCTGTCAATAAATTTCTGGATGATTAAACCCATTGGCTAGGACAGTTGGCCACGCAACATGCATATATATAGTTGACATGAATCTGACAGATTAATATTACTGTTTATACTTATATTATATAGTTTAGCAGATAACAATCTTTGTTACCTGCTTAATCACGTTTAGTTTGTATTTAGGTTTCTCCATTTTTTTTAAATATTTCTTCTGCTGATTAGCTTTTCGTTTGAAATGCAATTTTCAGGAATAGTCTAGGTTTCTTAATTACATAACAAGAAGATGGTGCAGTACAATTTCAAAAAGATCACGGTTGTGCCATCAGGGAAGGACTTCATTGACATCATCCTTTCCCGCACTCAACGCCAGACCCCAACAGTGGTCCATAAAGGATATGCCATCTCCCGCCTTCGTCAATTTTACATGCGGAAGGTGAAGTTTACTCAGCAGAATTTCCATGAGAAACTTTCTGCAATCATTGATGAGTTCCCTCGACTAGACGACATCCACCCATTCTATGGGGATCTCCTCCATGTCCTCTACAACAAGGATCACTACAAGCTTGCTCTTGGTCAGGTCAACACTGCTAAAATATTATTGGAAAGATTGCAAAAGAGTACGTAAGATTGCTCAAGTATGGGGAGTCATTGTACCGGTGCAAATGTTTGAAGGTTGCTGCTCTTGGTCGCATGTGCACTGTTATAAAGCGTATTGGTCCAAGTTTGGCTTACTTGGAGCAAATACGTCAGCACATGGCGAGGCTCCCTTCTATTGATCCCAACACACGCACCATTTTGATCTGTGGGTACCCAAATGTCGGAAAGAGCTCTTTTATAAATAAGATCACAAGGGCTGATGTGGATGTCCAGCCATATGCCTTCACAACGAAGTCCTTGTTCGTTGGTCACACAGATTATAAGTATCTACGTTATCAAGTTATTGACACTCCCGGGATTCTAGACCGACCATTCGAGGATAGGAACATTATAGAGATGTGCAGCATCACGGCATTGGCACATCTAAGGGCTGCTGTGCTATTCTTATTGGACATTTCGGGGTCCTGTGGATATAGCATAGCACAGCAGGCAGCACTATTCCATAGCATCAAGTCATTGTTCATGAATAAACCATTGATTATTGTTTGCAACAAGGTTGACCTACAGCCTATGGAAAGGCTTTCTGAGGATGACATGAAGTTGGTAATGGAGATGAAGGCTGAGGCTATCAAAACTGTTGTAGCCCAGGGTGGTGATCCTAATGATGAGGGTGTTTTGTTGACTATGAGCACTTTGACTGAGGATGGAGTAATTGTGGTGAAGAATGCTGTCTGTGAGAGGCTTCTGAATCAGAGAGTAGAGATGAAGATGAAATCAAAAAAGATGAATGATTGTTTGAATCGGTTTCATGTTGCAATTCCAAAGCCTCGGGACACTAAAGAGCGGCCTCCTTGTATTCCTCAGGCTGTCGTGGAAGCCAGGGCAAAGGCTAATGTTGAGAATGAAAAGAGGAAGCTTGAAAAAGATCTGGAAAATGAGAATGGTGGAGCTGGTGTTTATTCTGCTAGCCTGAGGAAACATTATATTTTGGCTGACGATGAATGGAAAGAGGACGCAATGCCTGAGATTTTTGATGGGCACAATGTGTATGATTTTGTTGATCCAGATATTTTACAGAGGTTGGAAGAGTTGGAAAGGGAAGAGGGGCTTCGTCTAGATGTAGAAGCAGAAGAAAACGATTTTGAGATTAATGGGAAAGAGTTAACCCTTGAGGAGCGAGAAGCTTTAGCTGAAATCAGAAAGAAAAAGAGTTTGCTGATCCAGGAACATAGATTGAAGAAGAGCACTGCTGAGAGCCGTCCTATAGTACCAAGAAAGTTTGACAAAGACAGGAAATTCACAACTGATAGAATGGGAAGGCAACTATCGACTTTGGGATTGGACCCCACTGCAGCTATAAATCGTGCTCGGAGCAGGTCTGTCTCTAGAAGAGGTCGTAAACGTGAGAGGTCACTGGCTGGAGATAACGATGATGATGCCATGGATATTGATAGTGAACAATCCAGCAAGAAGCTAAGGACGAGGTCAAGATCAAGGTCAAGGTCAAAATCACGACCACCTGGTGAAGTTACACCTGGAGAAGGATTCAAGGACTCGGCTCAGAAACTCAAGGCAATTAAGATAGCAAAGAAAGCTGTGAAGATTAGGAATAAGGCCGCTCGCCGTGGAGAAGCTGATAGAGTTATTCCTAACTTGAAGCCAAAGCATTTATTCTCTGGAAAACGTTCAATTGGAAAGACTAGCAGGCGTTAGAGGTATGTATATGGTTTACATTTAATCTTCGATTTCCTGCATGTGGGGGTTATAATTGTTGTGGATTCAAGTTGGACCTTGAACTTCTTTGAGTCAAGCCAATTCAAAACTGAGCTTGCCATGTCCAGACCCTGTTTATCAGTAGTACAACCTGCATGCATCTGTTAATGAAAGTTATTTTTCATTATTCTTGTTAAGCAAAAGCTTTGTTATTTGCAGGTGCTCATTCCGTTTCAGTTTTGCGACATTGGATCCTGTTACAATGCAAAATGAGCGTGCTTGCCTAAGGACCATATTTATTAGACTCTTTGAGGGGGGTTTTGAGCTGCCTCTGTTGGAGTGATGTTTTCTATTTTGCCTTTTTTTTTTCACATAAATAACGATGTTCTACTCATTTGTACTTCCTTTTAGGACACCTTTATATCGAGGTTGCTGTGTTCTGTGACTTAAAACATGCTAGACTTTCATTTGAAAGGAAAGTTTTGGTCAAAGCTAAACTGTCAATTATCATGCTTGATCATTGTGGAATGTGTGAAATTGGTTGTTTTGCTGAATAGCATGAAGCATGATGCAGGTAATTGAGTATTGGATTTTTTTTTTTTAATCCTGTCCTTTATTTGAATGGATTGGTCAAGGTTAATATCATTCTTGATGATTGTGGAATGTGTGAAGTCAGTTATTTTGCTGAATAGCCTTTATGTTGTAGTTGATACAATAATTATTCTTCCAGACAGGTGGGTTGCATTCTTTTGCAGTTGGCCTTTTTCTATTGTGGTGTAGAATTGAGGATTTTGACGTCCTACTTTCTTGGTTCCTTCTTGATTGTTGTGTTCTCGTTCAAGACAAGTTCTATCCACTACTTTCATGGTTCCTTCTTGATTGTTGTGTTCTCTTCAATTATCTGCATCAACATTTTTAATCTTTCGTATGCCTTATTTACAACAAGTTTTATTTATTACTTGAAAATATACTTGAGGAACAATTGTGCAATGAATAAAATAATATTCTCAGTTTTGCTTGTCCTATCACTCCTTTAAGTTGATTCTCATGTTGTTTCAGAGGTTCTGTTGTATTTGAAAACTCTTCTACTTGCTTCATATAGTTTCGGTAACATCCTCCTATTGGTAGAAGACCAGTAGGAATGGTTCTGCATGGCCAGAGGGCTTTGAAATGCTATCATGGTTGCTTATCGCCTGAGATGGTACACTGGATTTCAATCTAGGCACGATCAGTTTATAATCTCATTGCGACCCATTGGCTTTCCACGTTGGGGTAGCACTTATCTAATGAATCGCTGGAGGTGGTTGCAAGTTTGTATGAAACTTATGTTGATACTTGACACTTATGTTGATACTTGACAATAGCTGTCGAATGGACGCTCTTTTATTTTTGAAAAATTGGACAAAATCTGCCATCAATTTGTGAGATGTTTGATGATGTTGGGTGCGTTTAATATCCTCCATCTGCCTGACTAATGTTTTGATAGCCGATTTATTTATTTGGACAATGCTTCTCGGCAAAACCTGGAACTCGATTATACGAGAGATCCAGGACCGAAACGTGAGCATTGATTGAAAAAAAAAAAAAAAAAAGAAGAAAAAGTCGAGTCCTCAGTCTGTAATTCACCAACTTACCTTTGGAGTAGATTAATAGATTGCATTCTATCTCCTCATTGAAGTCATATCCTGTACTCACACGGCTTAGAAACTGGGTGGGATTGATAGCAGCGGCGTGGGTCTAGCATGAGGAATTAGATCCCTCCAACAAGGCCCAATGATAATCAAGACCTTGCCTTGATTTGGAGTTTGCCAGCCATCCTTTGAGGTTGTAGACTTCGAAGTCTGCCAGCAAATTCCTAACCCTACTTGCTCATTAACTCAAAATATTGGCCACAAATAAGATGTACTTACTTCTTCATTTCAGGCCAACTTGTTTCAATTAATCCTATTAAATTCAGATCACATTCAAGTTAAAGGTCTATTGGCCCTTGCCGAAAACACATATAATAATTGGCTTACGTTTGGTTGAGGTCAAGAGCTCATCGAGCCGATCTGAATTCAATTCAATTCAATGCTTAGCCATCTCTAATTTGTGGGGCAGTGGCTCTCACCAGATAAACAGTATGTTGCTTTTCACCAGGTAGGTATCCCATGTGGCTTGCTTGCTGTATTATGTATCACATGGGGTGCACCCTTCAAGCGACCACATTGGACCCATTAGCAGCAAAGTTGGTTGGTCCGTGGCCTCATGGAGGGAGAGCCTGAGATGAACCCATCTCAACCAGGCCCTAACCCACAAAGCTGGTTAATTTCCTCCCTCCTTTCATGATGACAGCTTCCTTTCATGATGACGGTCCATGCCACTGGTGAAGGGAGCGAGCGTTGATGCTGGGACCAGCGACTCGGGAACTACTGCAATGCCTTACTGAAGGACTACTCCCGTACTGACCTCCTCCTTCAAGGGAAATTGTCCTAAATGTTATATAATTATTATCATTTGAGATTTAGTTGAAAGCTGAGAGAGCTGTGAAAAAATAAAAGAGACAGATAAAACTAATGACTCTAAATATAAAGATGATGTGCTTATTCTATCTGTTGCCATTAGAAAGCCATGCATTCCTTATGGCAATGTTTGCATCCATGCATTAATTCCTTATTACAATTTTTTTTTTCAAAGAGAAATGGGACATTCTCGTATATCCAAAGCGCCATTACTATTTGCCAGAGAATTAACATATAATTAAGAGATTTGAATTATTCTTTTCTCCTCTATGGCCAGCTGGGGTATCGTCTTGAAAGAGGACAAATTACAGCATGTCAGAGGCTCCAGGCTGGCTGCAACTTCCTGATCCAATCGATCAGTTCTTGTGAGAACACCGCTGGCAGGAGAAAAGATTTCCACTTTGGATCCAGAATTCTACCGCCTTATTTTATATAAATTCAGAAGTGTACTATTCTAGTCACCAGGCTATCTCCATGTACCAAGACAAAAGATCCTACTTTGGATTCTGAAGCCTAGAATTCTTTGCTACCAGACTTTCTTCATCCATCTCTTCTTCTGGAAGTAAAACTTGGTGCAATGGCGAAGCCACATGCAGGACCATAGAAGTGGGCTCATGGAAGGACACTCCTCATATTCCTTTTTCCACAACAGACACAAGCAAAAGGACGTGGCAATTGGTCCCTCTTGATTATTTCTATGAAGCTTTGTCCATTTGCAGCTACACTCCTGGTTGAATCAAGATGGCTTACATCCATATCAGCTTCAGACAAGTTGGATAACCAGCCAATGGATACCTTCTCAAAACATTCAGGTGGACCCATCATGGATAAAGAATGCATGTCATATGTGTGACATGATGGTGCTTCAACTGTGAACTTTGCATGAATAATAAAGACAATGATATTGACTTTATAATATGAAGTCCAAAAGAAATGACAACAGTAGTACAGTCCTATTCTGGACAATCTCTGCAGGCAGTGCACAAGGCAAAACTTTATTGGCTTTGCAATTCTTGCTTGCATTCGACTCACAAAGAGAAGTCAGAAGCAAAGCAGAACTTTGACACCGAATCCCTTGTTTGATTGTCATTTTGTGTCTTGCTCTAACATAGCTAGCACTATATATATTGTCCATTGATTCTTTCTTTTTTTCCATACATTTATGCTTCTTGTTGCGTAGTCATATGTACTTTTCTTTTTTTTTTTTATGTGAGAGGTAAATCCAGCTGTTGTATAATTACCCAGAATTGAATTTTTGCGATGCATGCAACTATTAAACTTAAAACTCTTTTGTTGAGCAAGCGCCGTAATGCCTCCAGGATGGCCTAGTCATTGTAATTCATACTTACTGATATAAGGTTGGGTTATTTGAACCATCTAAGATTTGCCTACATGAATAGATAGTTATCAATGGTTTCTGAAACCATCCATGCTACCGGGATAACTTTTCCTCCCATAGTGAAACTAAAATAAGAGCATGTATTAGAAAAACTTTACAACAACTTTCAGAGAACTATTCCAATCCCTCCGGTACCCACTATTCTTGCCTTAGATTTTGTGAGCGTAAGATCCCGAAGGACTCTTGTGCCCACTTGCTCGACCGTATATGAGATTGAAGCCTGTGGTGAAGCAGCTGGGTTATCGATTCGGGCTTTTTATAACAAGAAGCAAAATATATCGAAAATCTATTCCTTGCTGCGTGATATTGATTGGATCTAATAATACTTATTTTCTACATATTTTACATTGAGCTAAAGTCGCTATTGAAATTAAGGGATTGAATAAAATTTTCAATCAACAAAATTGATACTAAATTTCGGAAATGAACCTTAATTTTTGTATAAAAAAAAATAGCCCTCAGCATAAAAGAAAGGAGTCTTTCCACTAAAGTGGCATTTAGTTTGCGACAATGTACTACCACTGAAAACCTTACATTTCTGATAGTCTTACATTTGATAATCAGATTTTTAAGAATAAAGAATTACTGTATTTGGTACATAATAACTAAATAGGACAGCTAGTTTACTATGTTTTTTAAATTTATTATAAACCTCTTAAGTGTGTCTCTTTTTTTTACTTGAATATCAAAAGTTCTTATAAAAATCAAGATTCTTTACAAATTAATTTTAAAAATATATATATTTATATATTTAATATATTTAATATATTATATTATTATTAAATATCTTGCTATATAATTATGTTAATATTTAACATATAAATATTTAGTAAATATATATAAATAATTTAATATACAAGAAGGTCATAACTATTGATAATTTAAAATTTTAATATTTACATATTATATATATATATATATATATATATATGTGTGTGTGTGTGTGTGTGTGTGTGTGTGTGTAATTAAATATTAAATATGAATATAATATCAAATATTTAAATATTATTTAGTGTAATTAAATATAATTAGGTTAAGTATTACTAAATATTTATATGAAAGTTAAAAATGTAATTTAATATTATCAAACTTTGATAACCTCAAATACTCACTTTTTAAATGGGCATCAGATTACATAATCTGTTATAATTTTAAATTATTAAAAAAATATTATAGTTAAAATTATTATATTTAATTATTAAATATTATAATTTATATTATAATATTTAAATTATATAATAAATTAATATCAACCAACAGCCGTGAAAGTAACACTAATGAAGCAAGGGATCAATGAAGCTAGTGATATCATGCGTTGAACCATATTTGACGTGAAGTAACTTTGCAAAGATCACGGAGAGCGTGATGGGGGTTCAGGGGACAAAGCAAATGAAGTTGAAGAGAAATGGGTGACAGCTAACAACACAGCCCAACGCCCTCTCTTTCTTCTTTATTCGCAGTTCTCTTAAAGCATGGTTTTAAAAATTAGATCGGATTGATCGATTGGATCAGTCCAACCGGTACAATCCGATTTTATTATTAAACTTAATTTTTATATGATCCAATGAAAATTAAAAAATTTATATTGAATCGACCGGGACTTTAATTTTTAGACTTTTAATTTTAATAAATAAAATTAAGATTAATTTTTTTATTTTTAATTTCTCACTTTAGTTTGCATCAAAAAAAATAACTCATCTATAGTTTTAAAGATATTTTTCCATAGTTTTAATGTTTATATAATTTTTTTTTGAACATGTATATAAGCTTTAAAGATATTTTTTATCATTTAATATTTATATTTTATTATTTTTATATTATTAAATTAAAAATTAATTGTAACATCATCTAATTTGATTGAACCAGTTTATCCGATCGAACCGATTGATCCATAATTCAAATGTCATGCCAATTTGTTATCCAATTCAATTTTTAAAACATAGTTTCAGCTCTTCATGCAGCAGCCACATCCATATACCAAGAACCCAGCCATTCTACTCTAATCATATGCACTGCTCTCCGCCTCGTTTTCTTGTGTTCTTTGGATTAAATAATCCTTCATTTGTGTAGTTTGGTGTGCTGGAATATTAGTGCACAAAGAGCATGTCCATGCATGAAATGATATGCATATATTGTAATTTATTTGATGGCACAAGCTATAATAATTTCTCGTTCAATTGCTTTAGTGTTTTCAGCAAATGGAATGGCAAATGGCTCATCATGTATGACAAAATGCATACATACATACATACATAGATATATACATACATACATTCTTTTAATTTTAGTTGAGAAAAATGAAACAAGTGATTGTAGTTACAAAGGTTGTGTGTAATTTTAACTACTGTTTAGCAGGGAGAATTTGGATTGACCCAAAACAGGCAGAAATTGGGAAAATTAAAGGTAAGATACATGGAAATGCAAAGTATTCATTAAGATTGAAATATTTCAGTCGCTTGTTAGATTTGCTATTATAGCCATGGTTCTAAGATAGCTTTTTTTTTTTTACTATCATTTTGTCCTAAAATTCTACCACTCTTTGAAATTTATTGTTTTAACTTATTTGTTTTCTTTAGGCCAAATAAGCCCAAATTCCCTCAAATTTCAAATGCATATATACATAGTTTATACTCTCTAATATTCTAAAAATTTTGAGTATTGTTAGGAATTTATTGTTTTTGATAAATTATGTAAAGGCTCATCTATATAATAAGGGAGCTCAGAGTAAGATGAAGATCTTTTTTTTGGGGGGCAAGAGTAAGAGGAAGATAAACTTCAATTTGAGATATCATGTGGTTCCCATTACGCTGTCAATGCGTCATTCTAAGCTATATTTTTCCACCACTCCCTGCCTTCCTCAAAGTAAATTTTAATAGAAGCATCCAATGGTATGCATGGTCTGAGCGGTAATTTTATTACCGTAGGGAACCTTGTTTATTTGATGCCAGCATTCCTAGCTAGAGAGTGCTAAGTTCTGAGTGTTGGATTTTTAATTTAACATTGAATTTATATATAAAATAATTATGTATTACGGACTATCAAATAAGATTAAGTCCAATTAAAAGTAATCAGCTAAGGTTTTAGTGATTTGGGCTTTAATATATCTGATTAGGTGTGGCCCTTTAATGTGTAAAGACCTAAAGGGTTATTTTTATTTTTATGATGGACTAAAATAGAAATACCAAAAGATAATGATGAAGTTATCTATATATAGCGGTTATGGTCCTTCGATCGCATGTACGATCTTCTTCTCTGAATCCCATCATCAGAAAGAATAGCCTAAAGAAAATTCTAAAAGGCTCTCTGGGAGTACGTGTTGATCTGAAAGGCCAATCGCAGGATCTGGAGAGCAATCAAGCAATATGGATTTAGGTACACTTCCGTTTATCGATTATCGATTCTTGATGATCAAACATGAATGATTCTTGGGATTCATGATGATGATCTTTACCAAAGGTTCAGATCTAATTTTCAACACTGAGTTGCTTGTGCTTTACTGAAGAGTGATTAGGAAATTATTATTAAATTAATTTCTAATCCAAAATCTTCAATGTTGGAAGCTCAATCTTTTGGGTCGATATTTGAAAATTACTCATCATTGAGAGAGGCCAATGATGCCACAAATTAAGCAGCTGCTGATGCTGTTTATCGCTCAAAGAATAATATTTTCTTAGATTTTGCTATCATATATTTTTACCATTATTTTTTAAAAAATATGCACAAAATAGAAGTCTTAATATTTAAAAAAAAATTTATCATTTAACTCTTATTATCGATTAAACCGATAGAAGTGCAAATCTTTTTTTTTTTTTTGAAAGTGATACGGCTGGCTGTTTCCCCGGAGTAGTATTATCTTCCGCGCGATTTTCGAAAGCAATGATGTGACAACAAAACCCAAGGCCCCCAGCATCGGCCTCCAGCGCCGGCCCCAGCGTCGGCCCCCAGCGTCGGTCATCAGTGCCGGCCCCAGCGTCGGCCTCCAGCGTCGGCCTCTAGCGCCGGCCCCAGCGCCGGCCCCAGCGTCGGCATCAAAGACCAACTACGCGTTGGCACCAGACATCCAGCGCCGGCCACCAGCATCGGCCTCCAGCATTGGTCACGGATGTTGGCCTTCAGCATCAGTCCCCATACTGAGACTCTGGTTCCGGCCTCTAGCACTACCATCCGGCGTCAACCCCCAGTGACGGCCTTCATACAAGGACTAGTCTTAGGCAACCGACCCCTAAGGTCTACTGCCGAATACCTCACTTACCAAAATCACGGGCCAGTGTTAGCCTGATCAGCAGTTACCGCTATAAGCGGCCCTTATCCAGCAACAGTCCAACAACTTACCGTTCGATGAAACATCACAACAGAACAGATTTGACGGTTCCAACAGACTAAGGTATACGAATCCCCAACAGGTATAAAAGGAGGACCCGAGCTCCATGCAAGGGGACTCTCGTTGGAACTTACTCTAGAACAATTCTACAAAAATCATATCCCTGTTGGACGACTCACTAACTTGGGCGTCGGAGGGTCCCTGCCGGAACCATCGGTCCGGGACTTTTTGCAGGCTCCTGGAGGAAGACGGCGGCCTTTCTACGCACCCGGTGATCCCAGCCTGCCTGACGTTCATCATACGTGATTCGGCCGCAACAGATTGGCGCGCCAGGAAGGGGGGCAGAAGCCAGGTCAAAAATTCTCCCTGGAACCCCTTCAGTTTTGCAAAGGAAGCGATGGTGACCACGCGAGCACAAGAGGTCTCCTCTAGCCAAGCAGCCGGGCACATCCCGCGAGTTGAGCATTCGGAGGTCAACCCCCATGCTTCGCCCCTCGCACCGACAAACCAACCCGACCGGCTTGATGTCCTAGCTCATCAGGTCCAGGATCTGACGACGATAGTCAGGGGGCTGCAAGAGCGTTATGTGGCTGCTGTAACTCAACCCCCTGCGATGGGCGAAGGGGTGCGAGGAACAGTTCAGTCTCACCAAGGAGGGACCCCGCCTGAGGTCTCTCACCGCTCACCCCCCGAACCTCATCACCAAGGGACCTCGAAGCAACGACGGTCTCCCTCCCGTCGCTCCGGCCGTCCCCACCACCGACCGGAAGAAAAGGAGTCCAAGCGGGCACATTCTTTGCGCAGGCGATCTTCTTCTTCCGAAACATCCCAAGGGACCTCAAAACGGCGACGGTCTCCCTCCCGTCGCTCCGGCCATCCCCACCACCGGCCGGAAGAAAAGGAGTCCAAGCGGGCACATTCTTTGCGCAGGCGATCTTCTTCTTCCGACTCATCCTGAGGTAACACTCCCCGAAAAATCACCCGACGGGTCGAGCAAAGGCTTGACGAGTACCATCGGCGGTTGGACGAACTCAGCCGTCGGATCGCCAATCCCTATGCAGCGGAGTATGAGCGTCGCCCCCCGCTTTCTCGCCATATCATGGAGGAACCTGTCCCCCCCGGTTTCGTCTCCCTCAATTGGATCCATATGATGGAACGACGGACCCCCTGGACCATCTGGAAAGTTACAAAGTCCTCATGCAGGTCCAGGGAGCGACGGATTCCTTATTATGCGTCGCCTTCCTGGCCACGCTCCGTAAGGCGGCGCGCGCGTGGTACTCCCGTTTGCCCCCACGCAGCATCAACTCGTTTCGGCAACTTGAGCGGTCCTTCCTGGCACATTTTGATGCCTGCCGAAAGATCCCACGAGTTGCCGATAGCCTCTTTGCTGTCCAGCAGAAGAGTGGCGAGACCTTAAAGGATTTCATCGCTCGATTTAAGGAAGCAGCGCTGAAGGTGTACAACCTGAAGGACTCTGTCGCCACCTTGGCCCTGAAGAGAGGACTTCGCCCGTCCAGATTCGCTTACTCTCTGGATAAGAAGCCTCCACGTTCCTACGCTAAACTTCTGAGCCGGGCACAGAAGTACATCCGCGCTGACGAAGCAGATTCTTCCCGGAGGGACGTTGACAAGAACCCCGGTAACAAACCACCGCCTTCTGACCGCGCTGGTCCACAACCTCGGAAGCCCGAGCCTCCGCGGCGCTCAGATCGCCGGCCACAGGCGCTGGTTCCTAAAGAGCAGTTCACTCCCCTCATGGCCCCCATCTCCCACATCCTATTGGAGATCGAGGAGGAACCGTATTTCAAGCGTCCAGCTCCCTTGAAGTCTGGAGGCCCCCGCAACAAGGAGTTTTACTGCCGATACCATCGGGACTACGGCCACGACACCGAAGACTGCCGCCATCTAAAAAAGGCCATCGAGGAGCTGGTTCAGCAAGGCCACCTGGGCAAGTTTGTCCGAAGGGGGAATCTTCCCGCGGCGGGCCCCATGGTGCCCCCAGGTAGCTCGGCTGGCGTGGATAATACCCCAACTGAAAAGACCATAGCTATGATCTCTTGGGGAGCGGATGGTGGTTCGAAGAGGCCGCGAGAGGGAATAGACTCTGTAATACCTTTCTTCGGAAAGGATCTAGATGGGGTAGTTAATAAACATGACGACAGCGTCGTGGTATCCATGACTATAGCTAAACACCGTGTAAAAAGAATTCTAATTGATAGTGGAAGCTCTGTGGATGTCTTGAGTTATGAGGCTTTTGTTCGGATGAAGTTATCAAGGTCTTTACTCCGACCCGTTGCCACACCGCTTATGAGCTTCACGGGAGACTCGGTGAACGTCGAAGGCGAAATTGCTCTCCCCGTCACGGCTGGAACTCCTCCGTGTCAGAGCACGGTGGTAATAAACTTCTTGGTGGTCCGGGTCCCGCTGGCTTATAACGCCATCTTAGGAAGACCGGGGCTGAATCTGCTGGACGCCGTGATTTCCACCAAGAGACTATTGGTGAGGTTCCCTACTAATGAAGGGATCAGAGAAATGAAGGGGGAGCAAAGCCCACTTCCGCCCTGCTACCATCTGTCGCCCAGTCCGCTGAACGCAGAGTCAGCGATCGCCTCTGAGTCACTCGATCCTAGGGAGTTGGGAAGAAGGGGAGAGCCGGCAGAGCACCTTCTAACCCTCCCCTTGGGTGATGACCCAGCAAGGACCGTTCAGCTGGGGGCATCGCTTCCGGAGGAAGTACGTCATCAACTTCTTACTTTCCTGTGGGTCAACGCGGACGTTTTCGCATGGTCATCCTCAGACATGCCGGGCGTCCCTGAAGAAGTTATCACCCATCAACTTAACCTCAAGTCAGGGTGTCGGTCGGTCCGACAGAAAAAGAGAAACTTCGCTCCGAATAGGCAAAAAGCTATCGACGAGGAGATCCGAAAGTTAATGGCTGCCGGCCATATTCGGGAGGTCCACTACCCCGAATGGTTGACTAATGTTGTTCTGGTCCGCAAAGCCAATGGAAGTTGGAGAATGTGCGTAGACTTCACCGACCTCAACAAGGCGTGCCCCAAGGACAGCTTCCCCCTGCCTCGAATCGATCAACTGGTGGATGCTACATCCGGCCATGAGGTTCTTAGCTTCATGGATGCTTTCTCTGGATACAACCAGATCCGGATGAACTCGGCGGATGAAGAAGCTACCTCCTTCATAACCGAAAAGGGGCTGTATTGCTACAAGGTAATGCCTTTCGGGTTAAAGAATGCGGGAGCTACTTACCAGAGGTTGATGAACAAGGTCTTCGAGGGTCAGATAGGATGTAACATGGAAGTGTACGTGGATGACATGCTAACAAAAAGTGTTCATGCCGGTGACCACATTGCGGACCTAGCAGAAACTTTTGACAGCCTCCGTCGGTACCAGATGAAGCTGAACCCTCGCAAATATGCATTTGGGGTGACCGCTGGGAAGTTTTTGGGTTTCATGGTGACCCGGAGGGGGATCGAAGCAAACCCAGACAAAGTCCAAGCCATCTTGGACATGAGGCCTCCTGCCAATAAGAAGGAAGTACAACGCTTGACGGGAAGAGTAGCCACCCTAAGCCGCTTCCTGTCCAAGTCTGCTGAAAGGTGTCTGCCTTTCTTCAAGGCGCTTCGCCGAATCAACGAGTTCGAGTGGACCAAAGAATGCCAAGAGGCGTTCGAAGGGTTAAAGACATTCTTATCTACCCCACCACTGTTAGCCAAGCCGACGAGCGGAGAAGAGCTCCTTCTATACCTTGCGACCTCTCCCGAGGCTGTTAGCTCCGTGCTAGTCCGTATGGACACTAGCGGCACACAAAGGCCAGTATATTATACGAGTAAGGTACTTCATGATGCAGAGACCCGCTACTCCAACATGGAGAAAATCATCTTCTCGTTGATCGTGTCTGCCCAGCGACTGCGGCCATACTTCCAAGCCCACCCGATCACGGTGATCACAGACCAGCCTCTGAAGGCGATTCTGGCCCGTCCAGATACTTCCGGCCGGCTGGCAAGGTGGGCCCTCAAGCTGGGGGAGTTTGATATATCTTTCCGCCCTCGGTCGGCTATGAAGTCCCAAGTTCTGGCAAATTTTTTGGTTGAATGTACTTGGGGAATGGAGCCACCTGAAGAACCTCCTACGGACATTCAGCCCCTCGGAACCAGCGAAGATGAGTGGGTTCTCCACGTGGATGGGGCATCTAACTCTCAAGGGAGCGGAGCAGGCCTCATCTTGGCCAACTCGGATGGGGTTGTGACTGAATGTGCACTTCGCTTCCTCTTTCCAGCTACTAACAATCAGGCGGAATATGAAGCTTTGTTATCCGGCGTAAGGTTGGCTCAAGAACTTGGGGTGAAACGCCTTAGGGCATTTACCGACTCCCAACTGGTTGCTGGCCAGATTACAAAGGAGTACGAGGCAAAGGATCCCATCATGGCCCGCTACTTAGACGCGGTGCACTCAATGGTTTCCCCATTCACTCACTTCAGCGTCAGCTACATTCCTCGACAAGAGAATGCTAGAGCCGACGCCCTATCCCACCTCGCTGCCTCGGCTGACGGGATGTTGGGAAAGGCTTATGTGGAGCATTTAGAAATCCCAAGCATTGAGGTACCAAGAGAAACTTTGCCGGTGGAGCTGGAGCCCTCCTGGATGGACGCCTACGTTCAATACTTTACTGATGGCATCCTCCCAGAAGACCCTGCCGAAGCTAGGAAGCTTAAAAGACGAGCCCCGAAGTTCTTCCTTATGGAAGGAAAGCTCTACCGAAGGTCATTCTCATACCCTATCCTCAGGTGTGTCGGTCCCACCGACGCCAACTATATTTTGCGAGAGATACACGAGGGGATATGCGGAAGCCATCTGGGGGGCAGGGCCCTTGCATATAAAGCTCTATGTCAGGGGTATTATTGGTTGACAATGAAAGAGGACGCCTCTGAACTCGTCAAAAGATGTGACAGCTGCCAGCGTCATGCCAACGTCCAACATCAACCGGCATCCCAGCTGACTCCCCTGGCTGCACCGTGGCCCTTTGCACAATGGGGCATGGACATCCTGGGACCTTTCCCTCCTGCCTTCGGACAACGTAAGTTCCTAGTTGTGGCCGTCGATCATTTCACTAAATGGATCGAGGCGGAAGCTCTTGCTAAAATCACGGAAGCCAAAGTAAGGGCTTTCTTTTGGAAATCCATGGTGTGCCGGTTTGGGCTACCACACACCCTAGTTACAGACAACGGCCGACAGTTTGATAACACAGCCTTCCGAGAATTCTGCGAGGGCCTGGGCATCCGTCACCGATTCACCTCCGTAGGGCATCCCCAAACCAACGGCGCAGCTGAGGTGACCAATCGCATCATCCTCCAAGGGCTCAGGGCTCGGCTAGATAGCTGTAAAGGGCGTTGGGTGGAAGAACTTTCTAGTGTGTTGTGGGCCTACCACACGACGCCGCGAGCACCCATAGGGGAAACCCCTTTCAGCCTGGTCTTTGGGACCGAGGCGGTCATCCCCGTAGAAATAGGAGCTCCTAGTCCCCGGACGGAATTATACCACGAAGAAAGCAACTCCAACCAGCTAAGGGCTGATCTGGATTTGGTGGAAGAATTGCGAGATCAAGCGCAACTTCGTATGGCAGCGTTCCGTCAGCGAGTGGCTAAACACTACAACTCTTGGGTGCGACCCAAGACATTCGGCCAGGAGACCTGGTCCTACGAAGAGCTGAAGTATCAAAGCCGACGGAAGGGGGCAAGTTAGCACCAAAATGGGAAGGACCATACCGTATCAAGGAGGTACTCCACCATGGGGCGTATAAAGTCGAAGAGCTAGACGGGAAGATGCTCCCTCGAACTTGGAATGCCGACAATTTATGCCGGTACTATCAATAGAATTCTATCGTTATTAATTCGAATCTGTTTGATGCATGAATAATAAACATGTTCTTATTTTCGAATGAGTATGTTTACCAAAAGACCGGATCCGCTCCGGCACTCAAAGACCAACTCCGCGTTGGCACCCAAGACCGACGACCAGCATCGGCACCAAAAGACCGGATCCGCTCCGGCACTCAAAGACCAACTCCGCGTTGGCCCCCAAGACCGGCGCCCAGCGTCAGCACCAAAAGACCGGATCCGCTCCGGCACTCAAAGACCAACTCCGCGTTGGCACCCAAGACCGGCGCCCAGCATCGGCACCAAAGACCGGATCCGCTCCGGCACTCAAAGACCAACTCCGCGTTGGCACCCAAGACCGGCACCCAGCGTCGGCACCAAAAGACCGGATCCGCTCCGGCACTCAAAGACCAACTCCGCGTTGGCACCCAAGACCGGCGACCAGCGTCGGCACCAAAAGATCGGATCTGCTCCGGCACTCAAAGACCAACTCCGCGTTGGCCCCAAGACCGGCGCCCAGCGTCGGCATCAAAAGACCGGATCCGCTCCGGCACTCAAAGACCAACTCCGCGTTGGCACCCAGGACCGGCACCCAGCGTCGGCACCAAAAGACCGGATCCGCTCCGGCACTCAAAGACCAACTCCGCGTTGGCACCCAAGATCGGCGCCCAGCATCGGCACCAAAAGACTGGATCCGCTCCGGCACTCAAAGACCAACTCCGCGTTGGCACCCAAGACCGGCGCCAGCGTCGGCACCAAAAGACCAGATCCACTCCGGCACTCAAAGACCAACTCCGCGTTGGCTCCCAAGACCGGCGCCCAGCGTCGGCACCAAAAGACCGGATCCGCTCCGGCACTCAAAGACCAACTCCGCGTTGGCACCCAAGACCGGCGCCCAGCGTCGGCACCAAAAGACCGGATCTGCTCCGGCACTCAAAGACCAACTCCGCGTTGGCACCCAAGACCAGCGCCCAGCGTCGGCACCAAAAGACCGGATCCGCTCCGGCACTCAAAGACCAACTCTGCGTTGGCACCCAAGACCGGCGACCAGCGTCGGCACCAAAAGACCGGATCCGCTCCGGCACTCAAAGACCAACTCCACGTTGGCCCCCAAGACCGGCACCCAGCATCGGCACCAAAAGACCGGATCCGCTCCGGCACTCAAAGACCAACTCCGCGTTGGCACCCAAGACCAGCGCCCAGCATCGGCACCAAAAGACCGGATCCGCTCCGGCACTCAAAGACCAACTCCGCGTTGGCACCCAAGATCGGCGCCCAGCGTCGGCACCAAAAGACCGGATCCGCTCCAGCACTCAAAGACCAACTCCACGTTGGCACCCAAGACCGGCGACCAGCGTTGGCACCAAAAGACCGGATCTGCTCCGGCACTCAAAGACCAACTCCGCGTTGGCCCCCAAGACCGGCGCCCAGCATCGGCATCAAAAGACCGGATCCGCTCCGGCACTCAAAGACCAACTCCGCGTTGGCACCCAAGATCGGCGCCCAGCGTCGGCACCAAAAGACCGGATCCGCTCCGGCACTTAAAGACCAACTCCGCGTTGGCACCCAAGACCGGCGCCCAGTGTCGGCACCAAAAGACCGGATCCGCTCCGGCACTCAAAGACAACTCCGCGTTGGCACCCAAGACCGGCGCCCAGCGTCGGTACCAAAAGACCGGATCCGCTCCGGCACTCAAAGACCAACTCTGCGTTGGCACCCAAGACCGGCGCTCAGCGTCGGCACCAAAAGACCGGATCCGCTCCGGCACTCAAAGACCAACTCCGCGTTGGCACCCAAGACCGGCGACCAGCGTCGGCACCAAAAGACCAGATCCGCTCCGGCACTCAAAGACCAACTCCGCGTTGGCCCCCAAGACCGGCGCCCAGCGTCGGCACCTAAAGACCGGATCCGCTCCGGCATTCAAAGACCAACTCCGCGTTGGCACCCAAGACCGGCGCCCAGCATCGGCACCAAAAGACCGGATCCGCTCTGGCACTCAAAGACCAACTCCGCGTTGGCACCCAAGACCGGCGCCCAGCGTCGGCACCAAAAGACCGGATCCGCTCCAGCACTCAAAGACCAACTCCGCGTTGGCACCCAAGACCGGCGACCAGCGTCGGCACCAAAAGACTGGATCCGCTTCGGCACTCAAAGACCAACTCCGCGTTGGCCCCAAGACTGGCGCCCAGCGTCGGCACCAAAAGACCGGATCCGCTCCGGCACTCAAAGACCAACTCCGCGTTGGCACCCAAGACCGGCGACCAGCGTCGGCACCAAAAGACCGGATCCGCTCCGGCACTCAAAGACCAACTCCGCGTTGGCACCCAAGACCGGCGCCTCCGGCACTCAAAGACCAACTCCGCGTTGGCACCCAAAACCGGCGTCCAGCGTCGGCACCAAAAGACCGGATCCGCTCTGGCATTCAAAGACCAACTCCGTGTTGGCACCCAAGACCGGCGCCCAGCGTTGGTAGCAAAAGACCGGATCCACTCCGGCATTCAAAGACCAACTCCGTGTTGGCACCCAAGACCGGCGCCCAGCGTTGGTAGCAAAAGACCGGATCCGCTCCGGCATTCAAAGACCAACTCCGCGTTGGCACCCAAGACCGGCGCCCAGCGTCGGCAACAAAGACCCAACTATGCGTTGGCACCCGAGACCGGCGCTTAGCGTCGGCCGTGAAGACCAACTATGTGTTGGGACCGGGGACCAGTACCGCGCGTTTGTAATAGCAACTAACATCCGCGTTACCACTGAACATTGGCCTTGTCGATGCCTGGACAGCGTCACGACTCGCGGTCCTATCTAGCGTAACCTACTGAACATAATCCCATCGACTGGCAGTTCGCGGCAGTTCGGACAACTGAAGTTGATCATAATCGAAGAAACGAAAGAGATTAAAAATATTCATTGACAGTAAAGGTTACAAAATTGCTGACTCAGGTCAGGCACAATCAGTACAAAGAGAAACTAAAAGCTGTTAATGACCCTCTGAAGGCGGGGCATCATCCTCGGGGACGTCGTCGGGCTTCAGCTCCTCAATATCCTCCAGGTCGTAAAGCTCCTGGATTTTATCTTTACAATCTTGGAAGCCGGCGTCATAAGCTAGCGCCGCTGACTCGGCTACCTCGTTATCAAAGGCTTCGGATTTCTTATAATCCTCTATGGCGTCGGCCCCTTTCTTTTCCGCCTCAATGGCCCTCCTCTGGGCCTCCGCCACTGTCGCCTCCAGATCTGCGATTTTAGTTACATATTGGCGGGCGGCTTCCTTGGCCGCATTGGTCTCGGTGGAGGCAGAACTCAGTTGAGTCTTTAAAGCACATACCTCCTGTTCTGTCGCCCTCAAATTCTCCTCCGCCACTCTCTGTTTCTCCTCTGCCACTCTTTGTTTCTCTTCCGCCACTTGAGTATTGTCTAGCTCATTGGCGGCACGACGCTGGGCAACCTCCAGTGCGTATTCGGCCTTTTCAGCCCTAAGCCGAGTAACCTCGATCTCACCCTTCAAGGTGCTCCGAGTGTCCTCTAGGGCCATCACCGCCTTTTCTGCTTTGACTTGAAGGGAGACCATCTCCTCCCGTGCTTGTTCAATGGCGGTGTCGCTCAGAGTCCAAAGATCTTTAAGGGCGACGAGGGAATTCAAGGCCTGAAAAAATGCCCATATATAAAGAAAGAAAAAGGGGGGAAAGGAAAAGGACAATAATAGCACAAAAACTCACCCAGAGGTGCGCCACCGAGGCTTCACGAAAGAAAGTAACACATCCTTGACCTCGGAGGTATTCTTGCACCTCCGCCACTGAAGCTTCTTCTATGACCCGTGTAGCCCAGCGGCTATGGTTTGCCAGCAGTGACCGGAAGGAGGGATCGATACCCCTCCCTTCCCTGGGCGTCGGACCTACGGAGGCTGATTCCGCCTCGGAGCCTGCCCTTCGGCTCTTTAGCAGGCAGAGGCGCTTCAGCTGTCGCCCCCGTAGGGGGCAGGGCAGCGACTGGAGTTGCCGCTATTGCCGCTGGAGCTTTATCCGTCTCTTTAGGCATGGGAGACGGCGTCTTCCCGTCAGGAGATAAGTCAAGTAAAATAATTGAAGGAGCCGGAGCTGGAGATTCTCCCACCAGCGGGCCTTGCTCCACCTCCTTGCCGGCCCCGGCCTTCGCCGAGTCTTTCGCGATGAGCTCTTCAGCTTGGGGTTGAGCCGCCTCGCCTGTGCGCACAGACCCCACTGTTTTGGCCTCCTGAGCATCGGCCCCCTTAGTGTCGGCCCTTTTGGGGCCGCTCTTCTTCGAGACCTTGGCACGTAGGGGCTTCACGACTATAGTCCCTCCGGTGTCGGACACCCCAGCGTCGGTCTCTCTAGCGCCAACCCTCCCAGCGTCGGCCCTCCTGGGAATTTTGGCAGCAGCCCTTCCTTCGGCAGGGGACGCAGTCCCCGCGGCCTTCCTCTTCTTGGCGGCCACTTGTTTAAGCTTATGCAAAGTCGGCGCCATCCCTACACAAGCAAGGGATAGTTTAAAAAAAAAAAAAAAAAAAAAAAAGAGAAGAAGAACAGAGAAGAGAGGCGAGTAGTCTAGTGCTCACCCCTCGAGGGAATTAGACCGGCACGGTGAAGATTCTCCTCGGCTATCAGCTTATTACACTTAGGAATATCGGCGGTCAGGAGCTGCCCAAAAGCCATCCGGTCTCGTGGAAGGATGGAGGAGTCCCTATTGGCATCGATATTGGGTATCCCCTAGCTTCCACGAACCCCGCTGATGTCCGCGAAGAAAAACTTGTCCTTCCACCCTTTAACGGAGGAAGGAAGGCATAGCCTAAGAATCCTATTGGATCTAGGAGTGAAAGACCACCACCCCGACTGTTTGCGGAGGGTATAGAAGCTGCGGAACAAGGAAATGCTAGACTCTATACCCTGCAGATGGCAGAGTACTAAAAAACCAACAATAGTTCGGAAGGAGTTGAGAACTAGTTGGGATGGGGTCAAGGAATACCGATCTAGAAGATTAAGAATGAAGGGGTGGATCGGTAACCGGAGCCCAGCCTTAAAAAAGGCTCCGTACAAGGCAACCCTTCCGGAACGGGAAGAGGTTGCCCTGTCGTTAGGGGTAGGAACGAATATATGAAGGTCTGGAGGAAAGCCGTACCTGGCCCTTAGGTTTGCTATGTCCTGGATAGACATGGAAGACGCAGTCCCTTCGGGGGACTCTTGGTAACCCTAGAAGGGCCGGCGACCGCCGGCCGGGTCCGGACGGAAGTTCGTCCGACGGCCGGGCGAATCCCGGTTGGGGGACGATCGACCGGTCGGGGCTCCGGTGAACGGTTAGAAGATGAGGTGGACCATTGGATGGACTGGGACTCAGAAGACTGGGAAGGACGGTGGGAACCCCCCCAAGAACCGAAAATGGAGCAAGAGGAGAAGAAGCCATGGGAACTAACCTGAGAAGAAAAACGCGAGCCAAGGATAGAGCACGGAGAGAATGAACGAGAGACAGAAACGCTGGCGGACTCAAAAGGGGGCAATGGCGGAAGAAGTGGGGAAGATAGGAAGATAAGGGCAATTTGTCATCATTACACCATCTCGAAACACCCTCTAACCGTCTGATCCAACCACGCGTCCGTCTTCAGTAGGGAGGCGTTTCGATGACCTGCCAATACGATAAGTTCGAAAAGACCGCCAATGTAAAAGGGGGTGCTAACCTTACCGCGATGATACCGTCCACCTTTTCGTAGCACTGCCCGAGGGAAATCCTCCCTAATCCCAACAAAGGCGAAATGATGACACGGAAACCGGCCACCGAGAGGATATTCGCACCCCTTTCGCGGGTAAGTAAACGCTCACCAATCTCAGGGGTGGGGGGGCATCTGATACGGCTGGCCGTTTTCTCGGTAGTATTATCTTCCGCGCGATTTTGAAAGCAATGATGTGACAACAAAACCCAAGGCCCCAGCGTCGGCCTCCAGCGCCGGCCCCAGCGTCGGCCTCCAGCGTCGGCCTCCAGCGCCGGCCCTAGCGTCGGCCCCCAGCGTCGGCCTCCAGCGTCGGTCACCAGTGCCGGCCCCAGCGTCGGCCTCCAGCGTTGGCCTCTAGCGTCGGCCCCAGCGCCGGCCCCCAGCGTCGGCATCAAAGACCAACTACGCGTTGGCACCAGACATCCAGCACCGGCCACCAGCATCGGCCTCCAGCATTCGTCACGGATGTTGGCCTTCAGCATCAGTCCCCATACTGAGACTCTGGTTCCGGCCTCTAGCACTGCCATCCGGCGTCAACCCCCAGTGACGACCTTCATACAAGGACTAGTCTTAGGCAACCGACCCCTAAGGTCTACTGCCGAATACCTCACTTACCAAAATCACGGGCCAGTGTTAGCCTGATCAGCAGTTACCGCTATAAGCGGCCCTTATCCAGCAACAATCCAACAACTTACCGTTCGATGAAACATCACAACAGAACAGATTCGACGGTTCCAACAGACTAAGGTATACGAATCCCCAACAGGTATAAAAGGAGGACCCGAGCTCCATGCAAGGGGACTCTCGTTGGAACTTACTCTAGAACAATTCTACAAAAATCATATCCCTGTTGGACGACTCACTAACTTGGGCATCGGAGGGTCCCTGCCGGAACCATCGGTCCGGGACTTTTTGCAGGCTCCTGGAGGAAGACGGC